>JWZX01003112.1:0-55737 GCA_001275005.1 Chrysochromulina tobinii | reverse complement strand
CCGAGGCGGCAGAGGAGCGACTGACGGGGATGGTGCGCGTCCGAGGGGGCGGCTGCGCCGCGAGCAAGCCTCGCGCGCGCTCGCGCTGGCCCTGCGTGTCGTGTGTGACGAGTCGTATGTGTCCGAGTCTGCCAGGGCTACAAGTAGAGAACTACGGTACTGTGTCCCGGCCCCGAGGCGAGTTCAAGTTCAAGTTACTTCGTAAACAACAGACAACCTAATGGAAGCCTATCGAATGTGCTCTCTAAGCTAGCAGTGGGGGTGAGAGTCGTCGGAGATGGTGAGACACAACGGGTAACGGAAGGAACACGAACGGGAAGGAGACCAGGAGGAGACACGCCACAGGGTGCTAGCCTGCGTGCCCTCAGAGTACAGATAGAGATCGAAGAAAACGAAAGAGAGAGGGGGATTGGGGAAGAGAAAGAGGGGAGCATAGGCGCCTGCTCGACCAAGGAGCTCGAGGCCGGTCGGCACCGCGTCACACTCGTCGAGATGATCAAAACGCAAGCAAGAAGGCCCGTACTGCAGCACAATGAAGGCGCAGGACTGGAACCTCCTCCCGGAAGCCTATCGAATGTGCTCTCTAAGCTAGCAGTGAGGGTGAGAGTCGTCGGAGATGGTGAGACACAACGGAAGGAGCACGAGCGAAGGAGACCAGGAGGAGACACGCCACAGGGTGCTAGCCTGCGTGCCCTCAGAGTACAGATAGAGATCGAAGAGAATAGATAGAGAGGGGGGATTGGGGGAGAGAAAGAGGGGGACATAGGTGCCTCGACCGAGGTGCTCGTGATCAACAAGCCCGCGCGCACACCGGTCCCGACTCACACCCCAAGGGGCAGTGCCGGACTCAGTTGCATCGCGTGCTCAGACCGGTCCTGCTGCAACTTGCCGATGTACTTGCCATCGACGCCCACGCAGCCCATGTCGCCGCCATCGCCTTCATGCGCTCGCCCAGCCTCACTGCCGCTGCTGCCCGCGCCGTCGCCGACCCGCCTCTCTCTGCTGCTCTCTCTCTCTCTCAGCGTCCTGCGCCAACACCTCCGGTGTTGCACCCATAGCATGTTGCAGACGCCATGCCAGCACCACTCTTCCAGCCATGCCAATTGCGCCGCGCCGTGTCCTCCCGATCGCTTGCGCCGGAGGGGTCAGGAAGAGAGGGACGGCGAAGGACGCCAACTGAACTGAACTGAACTGAACTGAACTGAACTGAACTGAACTACCTGACTACTGGCAACAGGCCAGCAAACGGGGCCCAGCGCTACGGAGGAGAGATTTCCTGGATTGTGAATGTGTGTCTGTGTGACTTCTAACACGAGTGCCCGGGACGGACATTTTTAACGACGCCGCGCATTTTCGCGACAGCCACGGGTCAATTTACAATGTATGGAGCTTTGAAACGACCAAGCCTGTCGAGTAAACACCTCTCAATCCCCACAGCACGCTGTTTGACACTCAGGCAATGCCGCTTCGCTTGTCTCTTCACTTGTGAATGAGAGGAGAGGTGTTCTCGACAGCCCCAAATTACATGACCGAGACATGCGCGCATCGTTTTGGTTCGATTGATAAAATGAAAAGCGTAATGTGACGACGACGAAAAAAAAAAATTCTGGTGGCGCATTTAATAATTAACACCAGTACCGGTACAGCGTCAAGGCGCGTCGCGCGCGCGCGCACTCGGCCGCAGCCTTTGCGTCCTCGAACACGAAAAAAATGCGTCCGACCTGCTCCGCGGGCATGGGCGCGTCATCGGGCACAGAAACGTCCATCCATCGAGCGCGCGCACTCGGCCCGCAGCCTCAGCGTTCTCGAACTCGACGTAGATGCGTCCGACCAGCTGCGCGGGCTTCGGCGCGCCATCGGGATCGACTGCGCCGACAGCGAGGACGCGCAGCAGATCGCCCCATCGAGAGCATTCGTACCCTGCCTCTATGCGCGTCGTGTGCACCTCCTGCACGTCGCTGGCATTGGCGGCACGAGCACGCCACGAGCACGCCACGAGCAGCACACAGCGCGAGTTGCCCTCGCGACCGGCCGCCGCTCGGCGACGGCCTGGGCGAAGATCGCATTCATGTATGCTTCGAGCGCGTACGCTCGCTCGTCGGGCTCGACCGTCGAGTGGACACTGATCAGTCCTCGGCCGCTCTGCCTGAAGCCTGCATCGCCGCGCCCATTGGCGAGGACGATGTTCAAATCTGCACGTCTTGGCGCTGAGGCGCCAAACTCTTCATCTGCGTCCACGTTCCAGACAGTGTCGTCCTCGTCAGGCGGCCCCTCACGCTCAGCTGCGGTAGCCTCTGCGCGTGCGCCTGCAGATGCGGCACAGGCAAAGGCTTGTTGCCGACCTCGTGACACGTTTCTCGAGATTCCCACAGCGAGTTTCCCCACAGTTCGCGCATCAAAAGGACTTTCAGATTCAATCAGAAAAAAAAGAGTCCCATGGTTGTGGTCTCTTTCAATCATAATAAACGGCCGAATAGTTGAATTGCACAGAATTTTTTTTTTCGAGCTGCTTCGCAAAAAAAACATAATGTATGTGACGACCGCCCCAAAAAGCGGCGAAAAAGACGCAGATGATGAAGTGCCGCCTCTTCTCGGTACTCGCGATTGTTTCGCTGGTCGACGCGGCAGCGGCGCGGCGCTTGACGGGAACGCAATGGTTTGAGCCTTACGTCGCCACCCTGCTTTCGAAAACGGACGGGCTGACCAGCGCCCTCGGAGGGTGGACCAAGCCCTCTACCGGTTCCGGCAACAACAACACGAAGTTCGAGAACGCGGGTGAGTGGGCGCGCATGGTCTGGCTGCTCGGCATTGAGAACGACCTGATTGCGACGTATGGCAGCAATGGCGTCGCCGTTGCGTTCGACAAGGCAGACACCAGCAACGACAACGGCGTGACGGCGACTGAGTTCACCGACTACATCCTCGCGTGCTCCGCTGGCGTAGTAGGCACCCCATCGCCGCCAGCGCCCCCGGCGACATGCGGCCCAGTCTCCTCGGAGAAGGCCGAGCAGCTTGGCGACAAGATCATCGCAGAAATGACCGGCGTGCCCGACCCCACGGGGATGACCGCGGCCCTCAGCGGTATCGGCAGCGTCCCCGCTCACGTCACCAACGCGAGGGCCATCCTCGATATCAGCTTCACGGCGTCGCAGAACCCTGAGGACCTCTTCCCCGTGGAGCGCGATCAGATCAAGAACACGATCCGCAACAGCCTCGACCCCTTCTTGCAGATGTCGCTCGATCACATGACGATGACCATCCTCTCGGGCTCGATGGTCGTCGACGTGACGGTCTTCTACACCGATGATGCGACCGCCAACGCGGCCGCTGCCCTCCTCCAGACCGACTGGTCTACAGCAGGTTTCCAGCAATCGCTGGGCGTGACAACCACCTCGAGCCTGAGCATCAGCGTGAGCGCCACCATCGGCAGCGGCACGCTCGACTATGTCAACATCATCATCTTCGCGTGCGTCTGCGGCGCCCTCTTCTGCCTCGCGTGCGTCATCGGCTCCCAGTGCGCGTCGCGCCAGTACAAGGAGGACATGAAGAAGGCTGGGACGATGCCTTCGCGCGGCGGCTGCTGCTCAACGGGATGCTGCTCCGTCTACGCGTCGAGCGGCTGGGCCCTCACCACAGACTGCGCGGCCATCTTCATGCTCGGCGGCGGCTTTCTGCTGTACACAGCGATGACGGACACACAGGCCAGCATCATTTGCATCATCGACGAGATCTTTGAGCTGCGCGACTCCGAGTCTGCGCAAGCGCGGTCCGCGATCGGGGGGTTCGAGTCCATTTTCAGCCTGATCGACCCGATCCGTCCCGTCCTCAATCTGCTCAACATCTTCGTCGCCATCCCCGCCGCGTTGTCCGCCCTCTTCATGTTCCTCCAGAGCATGTGCGCGTACAATGCGGGCAAATCGTGGTGCTCGTGCTGCTCAAAGCTCTTCCTCTTGATCGCGTACGTCTGGATCATCCTGAGCATCATCGTCGGCGTGATTGCTGCCGCCCTTGGGCCCCTCGTGCAGCTCGAAGAGGCCCAATCGATCCTTTCAACGAGCACCGGCATCTGCGAGACCACCCTGCCGACGCTCGAGCAAACGCTTCAGGACGCAACCGCGGCGATGGCGCGCATGCCATCCAATACTACTGCCAGCAGCTCGAGCGACCTGCAGAATATGCTGAACGCCGCGCAGGATCCGGTCGCGATCTTTGGCAACCTGTGCGTGTGCGTCACATCCTTCTTCGGCAGCGCCGTCAACCTCTTCGGGCCGGGCATCTGCAACATCATCGTGGCCATCTTCGCGATGTACGCGAGCTGCGGCCAGTGCTGGACTGAGGGGTGCTGCGTCGGGCCCAAGACGGCGAAGACGACCTCGATCACCAACGGCGCGAAGAAGATGGGGAAGCCCATTATCATCTGAGCGACGGCCCTCGCGCACGACCCGGCCAGTCTGGCGATGCACCTCGTGCTGAGTGTCACGTGGATCTGAGTGTAACGAGGTACCAAGGCGCCCCACGGGAGGAGTCGTGGAACTACGGCGCCGTGCCATGCTCCATACGTGTGCATCGAGTGTGTGCGTGGGCCCCAAAAGGGGGCCGAGTGCGAGCGGCGGCGAGGGGAGAGGACAGGAGTGCATGCCGACTGTGGAGGCCACGCTATCACCCATGTGACGCGAGAAGGAACGTAGGGCAACAGCTGCAACACGTTCACAGGCACCCGGGCAGCCAGTTCACAAACAATTTGAGAGATTACCGTTACGAAGGTCCTGCGTGTGCGTTGTTGGGTCGGGTCGGGTGTGAGGTTCGGCCGTGTGTTCCGTGTGTACAGTCAAATTACGCCCCCCGCTGTCACACAGACACTCATTCACATTCACACATTAAACATTCTCTTTGGCGATGGTCGGCGCGGAGGTCCCCTTGGCACAGACTCCGTGCCAAGTGGCTGCACGGGAAGTGGACGAGCCCGTGATCATCGAGATCTCCGCGGAGGAGGTGAGCGTGGTCTCCGCGAAGCCGCAGGAGATGCACGTACAAGCGCAGGAGCTGCTCCTGCGAGTGGTCGGTGTGCAAGTGCGCCACGTACGAGGCATGCTCCTCGAGCTCGAGGGACGCATCGAAGCTCTAGAGAGACGTGCTTCGCACGTGGAGCTCGAGGAGCACATGAGCACCCATGAGAACAACGTCGAAAAGGCGCTCTATAAGGACGCCGCCGAGACCGATGCGGCCGAGATCGATGCGAGCTATGCCAAGACCGCGTATGCTGATGCCGATGCTCGGCGCATGTACGGAATCAGAGGTGGGTGTTGCGCCCACCACAGCGCCTCCTCCAACGACGAGGCCACCGGCAGTCCGAGCGCCCACCACAACGCCTCCACCGGCAGTCCGAGCGCCTTCGCATCCATCCCGCAAATCGGAGCGCTCGCAGCGAAGGCGGAGGAGCGCTCGATGGGCCAGATTGAATCTCCGAGCTCGAGGGGCCCTGAGCTCGAGCTCGCTTCGGCGGAGCTCGGCGGCGTCTCTGCCCTCGAGCTTCGGTCCTCGCAGACCATCATAGGTCATCACCGACAATCCGTTGCGTCGGCGCTCGGAGCTGCCCTCGAGCTCACCCCACCGGCGCTCAGCACGGCGCTCGGCACGCGGCAAACACCGATGCTGAGCTCCCCCGATCTCACCCGAGCTCCACTGAGCTCCCCCGATCTCGACCGAGCTCCCCTGAGCTCCCCCGAGCCGGCCAACGGCGACGCGGGCAGGAAACGAACGCACTCCCGAGCCACGCTCATGCCTGCCGCAGAGGCACGGCAGCTGCCCTCGAGCCCAGGTTCACAGTCACATTCACAGCTGCCCTCGAGCCCAGGTCTCAATAAGGAACGAACTCGCTTCGCCAGTCCACCCGTCGGCATGCCTCCACCCGTCGGCATGCCTCCACCCGTCGGCATGCCTCCACCCGTCGGCATGCCTCCACCCGTCGGCATGCCTCCCGGTCACAAGCCACTTTCGCTGCGCTCAGACTTGGAGGCAGTCCATCAGAGCCCGTCAGACTTGGAGGTAGTCCATCAGAGGCAATCAGACTCGGAGGCGGCTCCCAAGCCAGGCCGTCTCTCTCCTGCAGTGGGTTTCGCAATCGGAGGTCATCAGACGCAATCAGAGGTCCATCATACGCAGCCAGAGGCCCATGGTACGCAACCAGAGGTCCATCATCAGAACCAATCAGAGGTCCATCAGAACCGATCAGCACGAGTCATTCAGCCGCCGCACCTCTCACCTGCCGAAGTACTCACAGCACCGCTGACGCATGCATTCCTAGACACGCTCTCGCCTGATGAGCGCGCCTTCCTAATCAGGGTGCTCGAGGCGGCATACGCCGCGGGCGCACCGCTCGATGCGTACAGCGCTGCGACCTACTGCCGCTTCTGCGTGAGCAACAAGTGGGAGGAGGCACCGACCCTTCAACAGGTCCGTCGTACCATCGAATGGCGACTGTCGGGCGAGGGCAGGGGCCTGAACCAGGTACGCGCCGAGCTCCTCGCCGGCGTGCCTCTGCTGCAGCTGAGCGGCGGCTGGGGCGATGCGGTCGCTCGGGTCAACGTCTTCATCCCGGGCCATCCGTTCCTCGGGACTACGCGCCGGGGAGACCCGTTTGAGGTGTGCGTACCTGGCCGTCTTGGTCTCAATCGGCTCGATGGGAGCTCGCTGCTCGAGGCGACGACGGATGACGAATTTTGGAGGTGCAATCTCGCGTTCATGGAGTACCGCGCCGTCAAATGCGACCGGCTCTGTCTTGAAGGGGATCGGACGCTCAAGTCGGTCTACATGGTCTCCGACGGCGCCGGGTTCACACTCGGCTTCCTGTGGAAGGTGTACAAGCGCTTCGCACGCACCGCGCCGGTTGCGGACTTGCACTACCCGCTGTACCTTCGCAAGTCGCTGCTGCTCAACGCGCCCTCGACGGTGCACGCCGTCTACGCGATCTTCAAGCCGATGCTCTCCAAGGAGATCACGGACACCTTACACATCTTCCGCACCGTCGATGCTCCCAAGGCGGCGCAGCTGCTGTGCGCGGACGTGGACCCATCCATCGTGCCCGTGTGCTACGGAGGCGCGCTCGCGCGCTTCTCGCTCGCGATGCGTGCCGAGATTGGGCTGGACGCCCTCGAGCCGCGGCTACTAGCCCAGCAGTTTGCAGGCCCGCCCGAGAGTATGGGCGGCTTCCACAAGCTTGGATCTTGAACGCGTTTTATGGACCGCCGCGCGCCGGCATACCAATACATGCCCACAGATTTGACCCAAGGGGTAGGGGGAGGTATTGTTTCTGGATTCACACACTATCCCCACCCACCTGATTTTGAACTCAGTGATTGACCCAAAGGGGTAGGGGGAGGTACGGTATTGTTTCTGGATTCACACACTATCCCCACCACCTGATTTATGTTTTTGAACTCAGTGACACCGCACGCTGGACGGGCACTGCGCGCGACCGCACGGCGGCGCGGCGAGAAGTGCAAGACGCGGTTTTCGAGTGTACCTATAAACAGCTAAATGTATGCTGTCGTGTAGGCTAGTGGCGCGGCTTTACAAAATCCAATCAGTCCCTTCAGAAAAGTCCCTCACCAGCGCTCGCTGCGGCCTGGCGAGGGGAACCGACCATGTAATGGCCGCTGAGCGCACACAAACATGGTAGCCTCCATGCTGGCATGCTCTATCCTCCATGGCCATGCGTTACGCTTCCAGACCATGATGCGTCCAATCGGCTGTTCGTCACCGAAGAGGCGAAGGCCTACCTCGGCGACGTCAACATCACTGTTGGTGTAGTTGCCGTCGCAGGCATCTATCGCAATGGCAAGAGGTCGGCGGAAAACTCACACCTGACACAGAGTCCACGAGCCTTGCGACGAGCGCGGGCGCGTGCTGAGCGAGCGTCGCCGCATCCAGCTGGCCAAGAGTCGAGACCGCCGCCGCACGCACATCCGAATCCGAGTCCTCGAGCCTTGCGAGGATCGCGGGCGCGTGCTGAGCGAGCGTCGCCGCATCCAGCTTGCCAAGAGTCAGGAGCGCCATCGTACGCACACCCCAATCGGAGTCCTCGAGCCTTGCGACGAGCGAGGGCGCGTGCTGAGCGAGCGTCGCCTCATCCAGCTGGCCAAGAGTCGAGACCGCCGCCCTACACACACCCGACACTGAGTCCTCGAGCCTTGCGACGATCGCGGGCGCGTGCTGAGCGAGCGTCGCCGCATCCAGCTGGCCAAGAGTCGAGACCGCCGCCTCACGCACACCCGAATCCCAGTATTTGAGCATTGCGACGATCGCGCGCGCGTGCCGAGCGAGCGTCGCCGCATCCAGCTGGCCAAGAGTCGAGACCGCCGCCGCACGCACACCCGAATCGGAGTCCTTGAGCATTGCGACGAGCGCGGGCGCGTGCCGAGCGAGCGTCGCCGCATCCAGCTTGCCAAGAGTCGAGACCGCCGCCTTACGCACACCCGAATCGGAGTCCTCGAGCCTTGCGACGATCGCGAGCGCGTGCTGAGCGAGCGTCGCCGCATCCAGCTGGCCAAGAGTCGAGACCGCCGCCTCACACACACCCGAATCCGAGTCCTTGAGCATTGCGACGATCGCGGGCGCGTGCCGAGCGAGCGTCGCCGCATCCAGCTGGCCAAGAGTCGAGACCGCCGCGGAACGCACACCCGAATCGGAGTCCTCGAGCCTTGCGACAATCGCGGGCGCGTGCTGAGCGAGCGTCGCCGCATCCAGCTTGCCAAGAGTCGAGACCGCCGCCTTACGCACACCCGAATCGGAGTCCTTGAGCCTTGCGACGATCGCGGGCGCGTGCTGAGCGAGCGTCGCCGCATCCAGCTTGCCAAGAGTCGAGACCGCCGCCATACGCACACCCGAATCGGAGTCCTTGAGCCTTGCGAGGATCGCGGGCGCGTGCTGAGCGAGCGTCGCCGCATCCAGCTTGCCAAGAGTCAGGAGCGCCGCCGCACGCACGTACGAAGAGACCGCCGCCATATGTTCATCCGAACCGGAGTCCTCGAGCCTTGCGAGGATCGCGGGCGCGTGCTGAGCGAGCGTCGCCGCATCCAGCTGGCCAAGAGTCGAGACCGCCGCCGCACGCATAAACACATCGGAGTCCTCGAGCCTTGCGACGATCGCGAGCGCGTGCTGAGCGAGCGTCGCCGCATCCAGCTTGCCAAGAGTCCAGACCGCCGCCGCACGCACACCCGAATCCGAGTCCTTGAGCCTTGCGACGATCGCGGGCGCGTGCCGAGCGAGCGTCGCCGCATCCAGCTTGCCAAGAGTCGAGACCGCCGCCTCACGCACACCCGAATCGGAGTGCTTGAGCCTTGCGACAATCGCGGGCGCGTGCTGAGCGAGCGTCGCCGCATCCAGCTTGCCAAGTGTCGAGACCGCCGCCTTACGCACACCCGAATCGGAGTTTTTGAGCATTGCGAGGATCGCGAGCGCGTGCCGAGCGAGCGTCGCCGCATCCAGCTGGCCAAGAGTCGAGACCGCCGCCTCACGCACACCCGAATCGGAGTGCTTGAGCCTTGCGAGGATCGCGGGCGCGTGCCGAGCGAGCGTCGCCGCATCCAGCTTGCCAAGAGTCGAGACCGCCGCCTTACGCACACCCGAATCGGAGTCCTTGAGCCTTGCGACGATCGCGGGCGCGTGCTGAGCGAGCGTCGCCGCATCCAGCAGGCCAAGAGTCGAGACCGCCGCCCTACGCACACCCCAATCGGAGTGCTCGAGCCTTGCGACGAGCGCGGGTGCGTGCTGAGCGAGCGTCGCCGCATCCAGCTTGCCAAGAGTCGAGACCGCCGCCATACGCACAGGATACTCGGAGTCCTCGAGCCTTGCGAGGATCGCGGGCGCGTGCTGAGCGAGCGTCGCCGCATCCAGCAGGCCAAGAGTCGAGACCGCCGCCGCACGCACACCCCAATCGGAGTGCTCGAGCCTTGCGAGGATCGCGGGCACGTGCTGAGCGAGCGTCGCCGCATCCAGCAGGCCAAGAGTCGAGACCGCCGCCTTACGCACACCCGAATCGGAGTCCTCGAGCCTTGCGAGGATCGCGGGCGCGTGCCGAGCGAGCGTCGCCGCATCCAGCTGGCCAAGAGTCGAGACAGCCGCCTCACGCACATCCGAATCGGAGTGCTTGAGCCTTGCGAGGATCGCGGGCGCGTGCTGAGCGAGCGTCGCCGCATCCAGCAGGCCAAGAGTCGAGACCGCCGCCGAACGCACACCCGAATCGGAGTCCTCGAGCCTTGCGACGATCGCGGGCGCGTGCCGAGCGAGCGTCGCCGCATCCAGCAGGCCAAGAGTCGAGACCGCCGCCATACGCACATCCGAATCGGAGTCCTCGAGCCTTGCGACGAGCGCGGGCGCGTGCTGAGCGAGCGTCGCCGCATCCAGCTTAGCAAGAGTCGAGACCGCCGCCTTTCGCACGTACGACACTGAGTCCTTGAGCATTGCGACGAGCGCGGGCGCGTGCGGAGCGAGCGACGCCGCATCCAGCTGGCCAAGAGTCGAGACCGCCTCCAAACGCACACCCGAATCGGAGTCCTCGAACTTTGCGAGCGCGTCGACAACCTCCGGGGCCAATGCGGCCATCGGAAACTCAAACGCCGCCGACGCCGCTTTTCGCTCCTGCAACGAAAACTCACCAAATGCCTTTGCCGAAGCAAGGTCCCTGTCTCGGATTGCAAATCGCGCCATCACCCCCGCCCGCTCCACCCCCGTAAACCCCGCCCCGAGGAGCACTTCCTTCGAGAAGCCATAGGGCAGATTCGGCGCGACGCCTTCTTCTTCGGCTTCCGCACGCAGCGCCCTCGCCGCCTCGACACCCCAGGCCTGACGCACCTCGCCATCGAGCATTTCAATCTTTTTGAGCTGCGTCACCTTGTCGCCCGTGTTCGTCACCGTCACGTCAGGCTTTGAAAGCAGCTCGAGCGCCATTTTCGGCGTCACGTTGCACCACATTCGCTGCAGCTTGACGTCCTCCGACCCGGTCGTCGCATTATGCAGGCACACCATCTGCAAGCGCCGCCGCCGCTCTGACGCCGCGCGCAAGCCCTTCGCCGACGAGCCCTCCTGCATCGAGAGCCACGCCTCGAACTGCGTCCAGAAGCGGGAGAGGTACGAAATGTCGATGAGTGCGAGCACCTGGCAGCCGAGGTAGAGCAAGTTGACGTTGCCGAGCATGTGCTTGAAGCGCACCGTCTCAGCGAGCGTCCTCTGCTTGCCCTGCGGCATGCACCAAAAGTCGAACCAGACGCCAACGACCTCGGGATGGGCGTCGAGGTACGCGCGGATCGCGCGCAGCTGGGCGCCCGCGCCGTCGGGTGCCGATGGGTCCTCCCATCGGTGGCTGACCGCGAGCAGATCGGACACGTACCCCTGACGGTAGGCGACGCCAGCCTTGAGCGTGCGCTGTTCCAGCACGCTGCCCCCAGAGGCGTTGTTGAGCTTGAAGAGCTCTTGAAAGGAGGGCAGCGTGATGGTGGTCGTGAGATCCAGAGAGCGGATGTGCGATGCGGACACAAACCAAAAGGTGCACTCGCCAGCGGCGGACTCCTCCAGAGTCTCCCGCACGGCGACGGCCTCCTCGGCGGCGGCGGCCACTCCGTCCGCCGCGGTCTCCCGCACGGCGACGGCCTCCTCGGCGGCGGCGGCGGCCACTCCTCCAGCCGGTTGCAAGTGCATGCACCTCGAGAGCCACTCGGAGACTGCTTGCCGCGGATCGAACCGCAGCCGCTCGTTCAACTGTTCGTTCTCACCCCGTAATCTGTCGACCTCGTCCTTCAGCCGCTCGTTGTCTGCATTGAGCTGCTCCTTGTCTCCATGGAGTTGCTCGATGTCTGAATTGAGCCGTTCGACATCCTTGCGCAGCTTCTCGAGTTCTTCAGAACTGTCTGCGCTGTTCGCGGCAACCGTTGGTGACGCCGCGCTGGGGCTGTCACCGGCGACGTAAGTCGTAGAACTGCACGCCGAGTCCTGCTTCAGCAGGGTCAAGCCCTTGATCCTGCTCGACAACGCTCGGAAGCTATGCTGCATTGTCCTCGGCCCCTCTGCGTGCCATTTTGGGGTTAGGAATCCTAGGTTTCAGCATACAGTCAGTTTCGTCGCGGTCCAGCCTCAACTTCGGGTGTTTTCTGACCACCTGCATGGACTACAGCTGTACCTGGGCCTAGAACATCGTGCACGTCTGTCCCAAAATGTGAACGCGGGGTTTGAGATTACGTGCTCGCTCACGCGAACGAGCGCGACTCCATTGTGCCCGGCTTGCAGCATCGGCTGAGGCGAGCGCGTCCCGTATCGGCGGATCCGTGGCCCTTGGAGACACACATCCACCAGGTCCACCACGTGGGCAGCTCCGCCGGAGGGATGAGCAACAGGGGCACGTCGTTGGAGCCGAAGAGACTATTCTCGCTCGGGAGCACGAGGACGGCGGGCAGTCCGAAAGGCTGAGGCTGCCGAGCGAGGACCTGTTGGAGGCTGCGGTCATCATCCGCAAGGCCGGGGGCCCTCGAATGGGCCTCAGACGACGCGTTGAGCCACGCGTCGCCGAGCGCAGCCACGGCTCCGGTCTGGCGACGCACGATGGCAGCCGTGGACACAGACGTTTCGGTGCCCGCCGTCTGCGCCCGTATCGGAGCGGGCAACAGCATCGACGCAGCGCTCGACGTCAGGAAGCGTCCGCCGATGGCCTCGAGCACGGCGGGCACATTGAGGGTCCGCCCCGCGGAGGCTACATAGAAGGCGCTGTAATCAAAGGCGGCCAAGGCCGTGTGCCGATGAGGAGCACGCTTGAGCACGCGGGCTTCGTGCTCGTGCGCAATCCGGCTAGTGCGCCAGCCTCGGGTCTGTGCCGCCTCGAGATGCATGGGAGAATCGGAAAAGAAGAGGCACTCCACCGTGCTCATCCCGGCCGTCTTGGCAGCAAACGTGTCGTCACACGGCGGCGCGCCCACGGCCACATCGCGGCCACCATCGGCTGCAAGCACGATGGTATAGACGGCGAGCGTACTACGCAGACGCACAATCGGACGATGGGTGCGCTGGTGCGGCCCGTTGAAGGCAGCAAACCACGAGCGCTCCATAAAGTGACCCGCCTCGACGTTGGGCCCCCGACCAACATCTTGGAGCATCCGCTCATAGATGGCGAGCGGCGTGCGCCGAATCGCCTTCGCCGACGCGGCGAAGATGCCACCGGGCACAAACTTGTAGGTCGTCTCGTTACCCAAGCCCATGCGCATCCGCCACACGCCGAGCGGGCGGCTCTCTGCCCGAAGATATTCAAAGTCGCTCTTGTAGCAAGCCTGGCCACGGGTGCGCTTCACGAAGCGGTTACGACAAATGTCGCTGACGTATTCCTCCATCTCAAAGTCGGGCCCGGCGCGCCGAAGAGCGCGTGCGCCCCAAAAGTCGACGGGCGCTGGCAGCCGCCGCAGAAACGTCAGCAACTTGCTGCCGTAGCCCAAGTGCAAGTGCGCAAAGGTGGTGTCCTTCACAAAGAGAGTCAGCTTGGCAAGCGAGCTGAAGTGGCGGGTGATGTGCGTGAGATAGCTGTGGTCGCAGCGGCCCACGTTGGCCAGGCGCTCTATGCGCACGGTCAGGTGGCGAACGTTTGCGAGCCGGCGGCGTTCTTTCGGAGGTAGCTGGCCTTTTTGGTAGACATACACGGTGGTGGCCCGTGCTAGCTCCACGCTCAGAGCCTCGTGGATGGCGTCGACCAGGTCCACCATCGGCGTCGAGTGGAGCGCCACAACGACGTCGAGATTGAAGCTCCCCTCGATCCTGCGCAGGTAGCCGACGACGCTCGAGTCTTCGAGCTCGTGAAAACCGGGCGCAGGCAGCTGCTGGAGCACCTTGGAGAGGCACGGCCGCGCTCGGCTGGGCGCTTCGCACGGATCGTGCAGCGTGCTCGAGGCGTGGGCGAGGTCCTTTCGAAAGCCAAAGAGGGCGCTCAGGCTCTGGCCGCACGGTGTCTGCAGGGGCTTCGCCGCGCTCGGCCCAACGCAGAGGCAGTGCCCACCTCGGCCCGTGATGTCACACGCAGCGTTGGCAGCGGCGCTCCTTTGGGTCTGCGGCGGTGCTTGGATAAACCTCACGAATCCCGGCCCACGCGCAGACCGCCACAGTGTGCAGCCTGCGAAGCTCTGCGGACGACCGGGCGCCACGCCGTCCCATCGAGCCGCCACGAGGGAAGCTGCACGCTGGCACTCTGGTGGCCCTCGCAGGCCGCGCAGCGCTCGCCAGTCCTCGCAGCGGCCACCAGGCGGCAGAACACGCGGAGCGAGCGCGCTCATGCCCGCAAGTCGTGCTGCTGCACGAGGCGTAACCCCCGCCGCAATGTCGAGCAACGCAGGAGGTCGGTCGCAATTCGACGCGTCAAAGCAGAGCGGCAGTCTTGACGGGCGGTCTAACCAGAAGGTGAAGGTGGCGATGTGCTGTCCCAAGTCACGGCGCTCGCTCTGCCGCGCCTTCTGTGAGCAGGCGAAGTACACGCGCGCCGTCCGTGGCAACAAGCCGACCGTCGGAGGCACCGATGGGGTCACCACCTCGACGAGCGTGGCCGAGTGGAAAGTGACATTTCTCGTCCTGAGCCGGACGTCGTCGTGGCCAAAGCTGAAGATGACGCCTTGGTGGACCACGCCGTGATCGGCTCCAATGGTGCGCAAGTACAGCGTGGATCCGCCGATTGCTGGTCCGCCGAGCGGCCATGCCTCGAAGACCCATGCGAGGCACATGCAGTCCAGTGCGGCACCGCCGCGCGGATCGAAA
The DNA here is from genome assembly GCA_001275005.1 of Chrysochromulina tobinii. Lineage (NCBI taxonomy): Eukaryota > Haptophyta > Prymnesiales > Chrysochromulinaceae > Chrysochromulina > Chrysochromulina tobinii. The sequence continues at coordinate 40,962 of JWZX01003112.1, read as the reverse complement.
GTGTGAACATGTGGTTTCACAAACTTGGCGATTCAGGGGATGGCACGCGAAGCGCACAAGTCAAGTGACTTGACTTGACTTGACAGCGACAAGGCAATAAGATCAACAAGCCTCGCGCGCCGGCCCCGGCCGCACCGAGCAGTTCTGCCACCTCCTCGAAATGCTCGTCGTTCATGTGTTTCGAAGGCATCTCTCACGCTCGGCGTGGGAGCCCCATGTGAGATAGGAGGGGCTGTGTTCTGTTCTGACGAAACCAGTTGTTCACGCTCTCATTCACACGAGCAAATAAGATTTCGGGATGTCACAGCGCCCGCTCGCCCCGTGGCTGGTGACGCCTCTGAAGCCGTGCTCGATCGTCCTCGAGCGTCATACGCACAAGAATGGTGGCAGTACGCTGCGCCACATCGTGAATACCAACGACATGTTGGACGGCTGGGGCTTTTGGGGTTATGGACTGCACCAGCACTGGCAGGTGACTGACACGCTGACGGCCGCGCTGCTGGGCCCGCGCAACGCGAGCTGCTCGGACTGGGATCGCCGCGCACCATTTCGCCTCTTCGCGGAGCACCACTACTCGCGCATGGGCATGCGCACGATCCTCGCCGCGTTTGGGCCCACGTCGCCGTTGCAGCAGGTCGCGCTCCGCTGCCAGTGCACCGTGGTGCTCGTGACGCGGCTGCGCGAGCCGACGTCTTACTACGTCTCCTTCTACCGCTGGACAGTCTCGTGGCGCCAGGCGCGCAACTCGACCCTCTTCGGCGCGACCATTCTCGACTGGGCGCCGCGCAACTTGCAGAGCTCGATCATGCTGCGTCCGATCGATGCGACTTGGGCCGAGTTCCTGGGCGTGAACACGAAAGATGGGCAGGCGAAGCGCCGGGAGTACTCGCAGTTCGACGACGCGCCCGGCCCCGATGGCCAGCTGCCACCTGGGGCCACGGTCGCCCGCCGCCCTGGCGAGGGCGCCAAGCAGCGTGCCCTTCTGCGCTCCCTCCTCTCCTCGTTTGACCTGGTGGGCCTGATGGAGCGGTTTGACGAGACGCTGCTGCTGCTGGCAGACCTGACTGGTTTGCAGCGGCTGCTGCACATGCGCGCGGTCCCAGGCACCACCAACCCGCACTACGCGCAGCCGTCGGTCTCCGCCGTGTGCCCAGACCCGGCCGCGTGCGACGCGCGTATTCGTGAGGTCGCGCCCTTCGATCACGAGCTCTACGCGGCCTTCTCGGCGGCCTTCGCGGCCAAGGTGTCCGCGCTGGGCGCGCCGTTCCAAGCGCGGCTCCGCGCCTTCCGGCAGGCCAACGCCGCGTACCAGTCGCAGACGCTGCGCGCACGGGCCGAGCGGATCGCCGCGGCGAAACGGTCGGGCGCTGAAGACGACTTTGATGGCGAGGAGCTGCTTAGGGTCGTCGCTCGCCATCGCTCGTCGCCGACGCAGATGCACAGCCGGGTGCCGATGAGCCGGCTGCACTGCCCAGTTGGGGGCAGCAGCCCCATTGCTTTGGAGGCGTGCCAGCGCATCTTTGCCGACACGCCATTCCGCTTCAACTGGCGCCACACGCGCGCCTCGTGCTGCCAGCACATCCACGCGTGCTTGGCCATCCGCATGGCACGCCGCAGGCTACCCACGCACTGCTACCACTGGCTGCCCGAGGTGGGCGACCCTCGCGCTCCTTGAGCCCTGCATGCAAGTGCTCACTACGGCGCCCTATCCCCACAGGTGGGCGACCCGCGCAACGAGCGTGCCGTGCGAGGCCCTGGGTACGACGCCATGGCCAAGGCCATCAATGCATCACTCCCCACGATCTGCGACACGGAGTGCTCACTGCCGCCCGACGCGGAGCCGCCGTTTGCGCCCGTGCCGTACCGTGTGCCGAGCGCCGCGGAGAGTGCCGTGCGCGCGTCCACGTTCGCGAAGCGCGTGCGCGACAGGCTGCGCCCGCTGACCTTCGAAGCGATAGGATGTAACGACACGCCGCCCGAGGTGCTCGCTTTCGGGAGCCCGTGGGCCGACTTTGCTGGGTGCGAGGCTGAGGGCAACTCGGCCGCGAACCTGCACGACAAGCAAGGCCCCTGCGCCACCTCGTCGTGGATGCGCACCAACTGCAAGAAGACGTGCGGCCTGTGCGGGCTCACGCTGCGTCAGGTGCTCGAGCTCTCGCCGGCGGGGGCGCTGCGCCAGGCGCGCAAGGCGGCGAAGAGGCGCGGGGTGCGTGCTGACGGAAAGGACACAGGGTGACGTGACTCTTTAATTCGGAATACATTCAAGATCTTGGAAGGGCTAAATTGTCGACCGTTAAGCGCGGGCGGCAATTCAAACCGGCACCATAGCGGGCAACTCGCGAGGTTCGCGCGGCGATCGTCGAGACTATTTTGGTTTCTCACTGGCGGTATTTCACACACGGGGGGTAATCGACTAGTTCTTTTTCACACGCGGTCCCGCGAGCGACGCGTGGATTGCGCGCGCCGGAAGTCGCGCAGACTTCCGAAATTATCATGTCCCTCTTCACCTCCGAGCAGCTGCAACAGCAGCAGATGGGGATGGGCGGTAGCGCCTCCTCTCCGCGGAGGAGCAATTCCCTCTTCACGCAGGAGCAGCTCTCGTCCATGGGGCTCGATCCGCAGCAGGCCGTGGCGAGCGTGGCACCCTCGTCACGGATGGGCGCGCCCACGGTCGTGGCGCCCGCGTCGACCAAGGTGACGCTGCAAACGCCCGACGGGCAGGATGTTCAGCTGCCGACGCCGTCGCCGCGCCGTGAGAACCCTCAATCCAACTCGATCGCCGCCTCCGACCCGGCGATTATTGCCGCCTCGACGGGCGGCGGCGGGTCGGTGGCCGGCGCGATGGGCGGCAAGGTGGACCTTCGCGCGCCCGACGGCACGCCCATCGAGCTGCCGCCCGCCGCCGCCCGCCGGCGCTCATCGTCGCAAAACGACGGCGGGTCGGCCGGCAGCGGCCCCACAGCCAGCGGCGGCTTCGGAGGCGCGAGAATGGGGGGGCAAGCTAACTACGACGCTCTGCAAGCTAGCCACTACGACGACGGCGCGGATGGCGAGTGGGAGGGGGCGCCTACGATGGGTGGAGGCTCCACCGGCGTCATGTCGTCCTCCGGATGGGGCGGTGGTGGCGGCGGCATGGGGGGCGGAGGCGGCATGGGCAGCGGCGTCGGCGGTGCCGGATGGAACGCAAGTACCGGCACGTCGCAGCGCACGGCCGCCGCCCCCCCTGCGCGCTGGCCGGCGCCCGCTAACTCTGGGCCAGCCCCCCACGCCGCTCGCCCGAGCGCCGCCGCGGGCGGCGTCTACTCTCCCAGCGGTGGCAACGCTTCCGATTTCGGAGGAGCTGACTTTGGCGTGGGTGGCAGCGGCGGCTGCGGCGCCGGTCGGTTGTCGATGCCACCGCTTCCCGACGGCGGCGCCCAACACGGCGCCCAGCACGGCGCCCAACACGGCGGCTTCGGACGGTCCTCGGCATCGGCCGACAGCGCGGGGCTCTACGGAAGCCTCGGCGGCGGCGGTCTGCGGGGCGGCGATGGCGGCGGCGGCATGGGCGGCGGCGGCGGCATGGGCGGCGGCGGCGGCATGGGCGGCGGCATGGGTGGCGGCGGCATGGGTGGCGGCGGCATGGGCGGCGGCATGGGCGGCAGCGGTGGCATGAGCGGCAGCGGCGGCATGGGCGGCGCTATGCGAGGCGGTGGCATGGGGGGCGGCGGCATGGGGGGCGGCGGCATGGGGGGCGGCATGAGCGGCGGCGGCGGCATGGGCGGCATGGGGGGTGGCATGGGCGGCGGCGGCATGGGCGGCGGCGGCATGGGCGGCATGGGCGGCGGCATGGGCGGCGGCATGGGCGGCGGCATGGGCGGCGGCATGGGCGGCCAGTTGCCTAATATGGGCACGATGCCCGGCGCGTTTGGCCTCGGCGCTCCGCTCGGGCACACCTCCCTTTCCCATGGCATGCATCTCTCCATGTCCTCGAACGGCGGCGTCCCACCCTCCGCCGCGGGCAACAACGCCTCCGCCAGCTTCCCCGTGCTCCTCCAGCCGTCCGCGCCCAACATGGCGCTGCCGCCCTTGTCGATGTTGCCTAATATGGGCACGATGCTCCCCGCGATGCTCCCACTCAACCAGCTCCCTGGCGCTGTTCCGGTCGGCGCTGCGCCTCTGGTGAACTCGATGGGCGTGGGCGGATCGGCCTTCGGGGGCGCCGTGACGGGCGCATGCAATGCTTGCTCGCTGCCCCACATTCCCGCGCTCACGTGCCCCGGACCCACGTCTATGTTGGGCAGCAGCGCCATGTTGGGCGGCGCCGGCGCCGGCGGCGCCGGCGGCGCCGGCGCTTGCCCGCCCTACGGAGCCAGTGCGTCTGCATTTGGCGGCTCGAGCGTGCCCTCTGCCACGGGCTTGTCCGCCGGTCTGGCCGCCGCCGCCGCGGCCGCGAGCGCCAACGCGTCGTTCACGGGCCGAGGGATGCCAGGCATGCCTGGCGCCGCCATCTCGAACGACGCCGGTCTCGATGGGCCGTTGGGCGGCGCTGGCGCGGGCGGCTTCGGCGCCGGCGCGAGGAAGCCGTATGGTGTGAATGGCGGCGCTGGTGTGAATGACGGCTGGTCTGGCGCCTCTTCGTACGACGTGAATCGCGCGCGCTACCCGGCCGCCGCCGCCATGGGCAAGGGAAAGGGCGCCGACTTCGGACGGGGCGCCGACTACGGCTACGGCAAGGGCTTTCGCAAGGGGGGCAAGGGGGGACCCAACTTCGACGGGTTCGTCAGCGCTCATCACGGCGCGCCCGACACGATGCGCATGCCGGCCACGTATCGGGTGACGCTGCACAAGCCCGATGCGTCCGCGCGGCTGGGCATCACTCTCATCAACAGCGATGAGACACACGCGCCGCGCGGCCCCACCGCGCCCATCACGGCGCCGGTCATCACGGCGCTCGCGCCCGGCTGCCTCGCCGCGGCCTCAGGGCGCATCACCATCAACCAGCTGCTCGTCGCCGTCAACGGGCAGCGCGTGCACACGCACGAGGAGGCGACGGCGTTGCTACGGAATGCCGTGGGCGACGTCGAGCTCGATGTGACGGCCTCCGGCGGGGGCTCTGGCGGGCTCATTCCTCCGGTCGTCGGCGGCGCGGTCGTCGACGACGTCCTCGGCGCGGCGGCGGCGACGTCGTTCGGTCCGACGGGCGCGGCGGACGGCGGCAAGGGAGGCGAGCGAGGAGAGGTGAGCGTGCACGCCTCCGTGAACGTTCACACCTCCGAGGACTCCGCCCGCAGCGGCGGCAGGGGCGGCGCCGCCGACGGCGTGGTCCATGGCCTCTATGGAACCGGCGCCGTCTCGGGCGCTGGCGGCAAGGGCGGCAAGGGCGGCAAGGGCGGCAAGGGCGAGGCCGCTGCCTTCGCCGGCGGCAAGGGAAGCGAGAGCGCCGGCGGCGCCGCCGACGGCGACGGCGGCAAGGCGGGCGGTGCTGGCGCCGGTACGCGCGGCGGCAAGGGCAAGGGCGCGGCGGCCTTCGCCCGGCAACAAATGCTCGAGAACCTAGGAGGGGATGTGCCCTCCGGCATGTCTGCCAATGCGGAGCTGCGGGAAGAGCTTCGGCGCGTCCGCGCGGAGAATGAGCGGTTGCGGCTCGAAAAGGAGAAGCTGCTCGCCGGAGACGCCGACGAGATGTCGATCTCGATCTCGGCTGCAGCTCGTGCGGCCGCGGAGCGAGCTGCAGCCCCAGCGACGGCCAAAGGCGGCGACGAGGCCGGTGCGCCCGTGCCGCGCCTCGGCAAAGGCGAAGCGTTCGCCAAAGGCAAGGGTGGGCGGCTCGCCGAGGCGCCCGCGACGGCGCTCGACGCCGAGGGCAAGGTCGGTGCGTTCCTTGGCAAGGGCAAGGGCGGCAGGGGTGGCAAGGGCGTGACGGGCGGCGCGCCCGCCACGTGGCAGGTGCGCTGAGTGCCTCTGATGACCGCTGATTGCCCCTGATGACCGCTGATTGCCCCTGATGACCGCTGATGACCCTCTGCCACGTGGCAGGAGTGGCTCAAGCAAGCCGACACGCTCGCGCTCACCGAGGCGCGCCGGCGCGTCGAGGATGGCACCTTGCCGCCGGTGGACGGGGCGGCGGCCGCCGTGCCCGGTACGGCGCCATCCGTCGGCGCCGTCGCGGGCGCCAAGGGTTTCGTCAGAGGCGCGAAAGGCCTCGGGCTGCACTCGGCGCCAACGGCCGTCGAAGCGGCCGCCCAGAACGGCGCGGTGCCCAAGGGAGGGCCCAAGAGTGCCCGGTACGGCGCCTCGTCGGAGGCGCCGGCCTCGAGCGCCGTCACGAGCGCCGCCGCCGAGGCGTCGGTGTCGACAGGGAAAGGTGCCAAGGGTGCGGGCAAGGGAGTTGGCAAAGGTGTGGGCAAAGGACTCATGGCGGGCGCCGTGCCGGGCGCCGCCAGCACCGCCGCGGCAGCGCCGGCCGCCGCCACCGAGGCAGCGCCGCCACCTGCCAACCCCTGGGCGGCTGGCACTGTGAACATCAAGCTGAAGAAGCCCACGGCGAGCTCGCGACTTGGGATCACTCTCAAGGGGAACAGCCAGAGCGCGCCGACGATCTTGACGGTCGTGCCAGGCTGCATCGCCGCCGAGTCGGGCGAGATCTTGCCTGGGCAGCTCCTGGTCGCTGTGAACGGCGAGGCGATCCTAGGGCACGATCATGGCTCCCAGGTGATGGCCTGATTGCATGTGATTGCATGTGATTGCCTCCCTCATTAGGGCACGATCATGGCTCCCAAGTGATGGCCTGATTGCATGTGATTGCATGTGATTGCCTCCCTCATTAGGGCACGATCATGGCTCCCAGGTGATGGCCTGATTGCGTGTGATTGCATGTGATTGCATGTGATTGCCTCCCTCATTAGGGCACGATCATGGCTCCCAGGTGATGGCCTGATTGCATGTGATTGCATTGATTGCATGTGATTGCATGTGATTGCCTCCCTCATTAGGGCACGATCATGGCTCCCAAGTGCTACGCGCCGCCGTGGGCGTCATCCGACTCTCCTCACCCTGATGACCTCTGATTGCCTCCCTCATCAGGTGCTACGCGCCGCCGTGGGCGTCATCCGGCTCACCCTCTCGTCCGCCGTGTACGATATCAGCGCCGAGACAGAGCCCAACACGGCGCCCGTGCCTGAGCCCGCGCCGGAGCCCAACACGGCGCCAGGTGCTCGGCACAGCGCCGCGCCCCCCGCGCCGTCGGCGCCGCGCCCTTCGGCGCCACGTCCGTCGGCACCGCGAAGCTCAGCACAGCGCCCGCACAACGCCGCGGCCGGTGCCAAGGGGTCGTCGATGCATGCAAGTGCTCATCACAACGCCCCGGCCGGTGCCAAGGGGTCGTCGATGCCAGGCAAGGGGAAAGGCAAGGGATTCGCGCGCAACGACGAGCACACTCAGGAGGTGGAAGCGGATGAGGAGGAGGAGGACGACGAGGACGACGAGGACGAGCCTGCGTTCGCAGTGCGCTTAAGACGACGCGACGACGACGAAGAGGAGGAGGACGGCGAGCAACCGTTTGACGAACACGAGGACGACGACGACGACGAGGAGGAGGACGAGCCGGACGCGCGCGGAGGACGCACCAAGGGGCGGAGCGCCGTGTTGGGCGGCAAGGGGAGCGCCGTGTTGGGCGGCAAGGGGAGCGCCGTGAGCGCGAGCTTGGGCGCTAATGACCTTCGCCATCAGCTCGTCGGCAAGAAGGGCAAGGGGGCTAAGGCCGTTGCGGCCGCTGCCGTGGTCCGAGGGCTCGCCGCGGCTGTGGCCGCAGTCGAGGAGGTGTTTGACTGGGAGGCGGAGGCGGAGCTGGTGGAGCTGGCGGAGGTGGAGGCGGCGGAGGCGGCGGAGGCGGCGGAGGCGGGCGTGCCATCTGGGCACGGCGGGCAGCTGAAGACACACGGGGCGGTGGCGGCCACACCATCACGGGGCGCGGTTTCGTCACGGGAGGCGGTTTCGTCACGGGGCGCGGTTTCGTCACGGGGGGCTGAGAGCGCCCCCCTCGAGGGCAGCGGCAGCGGCTTGCGGCCCGCGGCCCGCCTAGGGGTGAGCTTCTCGATCATCCCGATGAGCGCTTTCTCCCTCATGTCCACGATTGCCATCATCACCGTCGACGGCGCGGCCGGCGCCAAGGGAGGGGCTGGCAAGGGAGGTGCTGGCAAGGGCAAAGGCGGAAAGGGCAAAGGCGGAAAGGGAAAGGGCAAAGGCGCGGCCAAGGGCGCCGCAGCCAAAGGGGGCCGCGGCGGCGGCGGCGGCGGCCGCGGCGGCCAGGTGCGCTCGTTTGCGTGAGACATGAGAGGCGCGTGCCTAATATGGACGACCAGAGCCAGCACGTGCACCAGCTCCAGCTGCACACACACACACACACACACACACACATCGGCAGAGCGACGCAGCAGCAGCAACGTGAGAGGAAACTCAACTTGCAGAGAGAGAGCGCGCGCGCCAAGTGCACATGAGACGGGGCGCCGGTGCGCAACGAGAGGCAGACTGATGGTGAACTCATGAACAAAGCGGAGGAGGGCGCCAAGCCCGCAGCCCGGGGTCAGGGGTGAATGCGAATGGAATGCTTGTGGAGTATAACCTAAACTGGCCAATGATATCGTTTTTTGCCGTGCTGGTCTATCCCCCTTTTAGCCTTTTTGAACCCCCGGCCTCTCGACGACGACGTTCGCGGGCATGCGCGCGACATGGCGCGCGATCTTGGGATTGCCGCATTTCATCAATGATTGCGGAACGATTGGCGGTTAAGATTGGCGGTCTATGGCGTAGCGTGTGTTCTTCGCATCGGTTCTTCGTACGACGTCGTCAACGTCCGGTCATGCGTCATCGGACATCGCTGCCCACCCCCTCCACTCTATGGCTCGTTCTTAGCTCGTACTCTGAATGTGGTACTGACTGTTCACGAATGCTTGCCCCTTGGCTTGCCCAATAGTATCTACGGGCAGCGAGCGGCAGGGCTGATCACGCGATAACCCTGTACGCTGTGCGCAGGGAGAGCCCGACGTGACGTTCTCACTAGCAACAATTGTGAATTGAAATGTACATGTATTCTGAACTGAGGACAGCCCACGAGAGCGAGTACGATAGACTTAACACCCCCGAGTCGCTTCAGATGTCATTGAAAGTACTTGTGTTTACCGGGGGTAGCGGTGCCGTCCTTTGAGACGGAGTGGGTGCTCCCATAAGTTTTGACTTGATTTGACTTGACTTGACTTGACTTGACTGAACTCGCGCGAGGAAGTGCTCGCACTCTCAACATGGGGCGTGAGATGGAGCGGCTCGTGGCCGAGGGCGACAAGATCGGGTCCCTCGGCGACAAATCCAGCTTCTTAAACCCCGAGCGCCTCTACCAGCAGGCCGAGCACCTGCGCGTCGTCGCCTTCCAAAAGTACAATGCGAACACACTCGGCAGCCTAAAGGAGGCCTTTGTGTTCATGCTTCGCTTCGCAAAGTTCTACGAGACGATCAGCAAGGCCAATTCCATCAACAAAAAGTCGACGGCGCACCTGAAACTCCAGCGCGACCTGTTATCGGTGGTCGACGCGCTCGAGGAGCTCAAACCACGGCTGACGAGGATGCTCAACGAGGCGGAGCCCGCGCCGCTGCCGGAGGCGGCGCCCGATGGCGACCAGTTTCGGATGGACATGATTGCGCAGCTCGAGCAGCGCTGGGCCAGCTTTAGGCCCAAGCCCAAGCCCAAGCTCAAGCCCAAGCTCAAGCCTGCGGCCGCCGCCGCGGCGGCTGGCGTGGCGGCGGCCGGCGTAGCGGCCGCCGGGGCAGGCGTAGCGGGTGTACCGCTCGTATTGGGGCGCGGCGATGCGACGGACGCCGCCTCGAGCATGGCTCCTGCTCGGGGAGTCTCAGCGCCGTCGCCGATGCCCGGAACTCCCTACGCCCTGCCGCCGAGCGCCCCGCCGCCACCCGCCGTGCTGTTCGCCAAGGGCGACGTGGTCCTCTATCATCCGGCTCAGGGTGCGCCGATCCCCGCTGAGGTCTTGGTGGTTCACAACGACGACATGCCCCCGTACTACACGATTCGGTGCGAAGGCGTCGAGAAGCAGGTCGAGCAGCAGCAGCTCGCGTTGCCCACTACGGCGCTCGCACGGCCTCTGGCGGGCCCGTATCAGCTGCCCACTACGGCGCCCATGTTGCCCACTACGGCGCCAAACGTGCCCACTACGGCGCCAACCATGCCCACTACGGCGCCCGACGTGCCCACTGGTGGCGACGCTGCGGACTTGAGCGCCGTCGTGAGCGCACCCATGGGCGGCGGCGCCGCAGAAGGGCCGTCGGCGTTCGCGCGACCCGACGAGCGCCGTAGTGGGCGACCCGACGAGCGCCGTAGTGGGCGACCCGACGAGCGCCGTAGTGGGCGACCCGACGAGCCGACGCCAACGACGCCAACGCGGCCGGCGCCAACGCCGCCGTCGTACGAGTATGCGAACACCATGTATCCCAAGGTGGCCATCCCGATGGCCGCTATGCCCGCTGGAAAGATTGGTGGCAGCGCCGCCGCCGCCGCCGCCGCCGCTGCCGCCGCGGCGGGGACAAGGTCGGAGAGGCCGAAGAACATTTGGGAAGACACGATTAGGCCAGACACGCTTGGTGGCGAGGGGCCTTACCACGCGAAGCCGCCAAGCGCGAAGCCGCCAACGCGTGGGATCATGGCGCCCAACACAACGCGTGGGATCGTGGCGTCGGAGCCGTCGGCTGAGCTGCAGGTGGGAAGGCCATCTGAGTGCCTCTGAGTGCCTCTGAGTGCCTCTGACTGCATCTGAGTGCCTCTTAGTGCCTCTGAGTGCCTCTGAGTGCCTCTGAGTGCCTCTGAGTGCCTCTGAGTGCCTCTGAGTCCGTTTCCGGTGTGTGGCAAGTGCCTTGGAGTGCCTCGGATGACCTCTGATTGCGTCTGGATGACCTCTGATTGCGTCTGGATGACCTCTGATTGCCCCCCTCATCAGGCGCTGCGCGACCGCGTTAACAAGGCACGCGAAAAGGAAGCCGAGAAGCACCTGCCGCAGGACCCACGCTCTCGCCTCGCGCGCCACCTTGGGGTGCGCGGCTTCAAGATCAAGGACGTGCCCGGCGATAACAACTGCCAGTTCCACGCGATCGCCGACCAGCTCGAGCAGGTGATGGCCTGATTGCATATGATTGCATATGATTGCATTTGATTGCCCGCTCGAGCAGGTGATGGCCTCTGATAGCCTGATTGCGTATGATTGCATGTGATTGCCACTGATTGCCTCGGATGGCGATGCTCGAGCAGGTGGGCTTTGGCGGCTACAATGCTCTCAAGCTTCGTCAAAAGGCGGTGCAATGGCTCAAGACGAATGGCAGTCGAGCGATGGACGATGGCAAGGTGATTGCATATGATTGCATATGATTGCATATGATTGCATATGATTGCATGTGATTGCATGTGATTGCATTTGACGAATGGCAGTCGAGCGATGGACGATGGCAAGATGATTGCCTTACGTTGCCTAGGGCTGCTCCTGAAAGCCCTAATGACCTTAATGACCTTAATGACCTTAATGACCTTAATGGGGCTGCTCCCGAGAGCCCCCGAGTGCCTCTCGTGCCTCACAGCGCCAGATTTGGGCTGATTGCGTGATCCATCATCTGATTGCCGTCACCTGATTGCGTGATTCATCACCCGATTGCCATCACCCGATTGCATGCCATCAGGTGGGCGAGCGCTTCATGCTCAAGGATTCTGTGGGGGTGGACAATTGGCATGCGTACCTCGCCGAGATGGAACAGCATGGGCGCACATGGGGCGATGAGGCGACCCTGCTCGCCATGTCGGTATGGCTTGATTGCATGCAGAGCCATACCGACCCTGCATGCAATCGATGAGGCGACCCTGCTCGCCATGTCGGTATGGCTTGATTGCCCCTCGACTGCGCCTCTGCATGCAAATAAAGTGCCCACCACGGTGCCCTCCGTCCCCGCAGGTGCTCTTTAAGGCCGAGATCTGCGTGATCTCGTCACTCTCCGAGGATTACTGCCACGTGGTCAAGCCGCCCGATGTGTGGAAAGTCGAGCTGCGCACGCGTCTCTACCTGGGGCACTTCGCCGAGTACCATTATGTGAGCACTCGGCCGGTCGGATGAGAACCGGAGGCGCCAGGCCAGCATGCAGGCCAGCCAGAGAAGCCGAGCAGAAGCATGGCACACGGCACGCCGCCGCTTTGCACATTGCAGTGCGTATTACTGCAGTACAAGTAAGTAGTACGTACATCTGACGTACATTCGTTGTAGGCGTACACTGTTGCGGTAAACAAAAAGTCCTTAACGACTTATCTCTGCAATATTGGACAGACTCACATCACAATATTATGCAAGAAGTCCGGTCCTCCCTGTGACAGCCGATACTCTCACACTTCGATTTCGGATTTGGTCGGGGGTCCGATGCCATCGCGCGATGCGTTTTGAACGCGCGATTGCCCAGCAAAACCACGCAGCCTCTGAGTTTATCAAGCATGCATGCGAAACACAGCTCCTCTTCCAACTTTCCTGCCTGGGGTGCACCGCAAAAACTGGACTTGAATCCTTGTGTGGGTCCAGGCAATGCTGACGCTCGCTCACAGCCCGCGCGGCAGTGGCATCTCGGCTGTGCGCGCATTGAACAGGGAGGTGGTGAGCGCTACATCCGACGGTGACATTGTATACAGGACTAAGGTCGTCGCTCCGAGGCAGCAAGGGCTCATCGCCGCCACTGGAGAGCCGGCCTCGTTTGAGCAGCCTATGACCGGCGAGCAGCTCATGTTGGAGATAGACCGCGGCAACCTGACCAAGGTACGTGTACTCTTGGCCTCGGGCGTACCTGCCGACACGTCCATGGATTCTGGTCAAAAGACGGCACTGATGCTCGCGGCTGAGCGAGGGCACGTGTCGGTGGCCAAGGAGCTCATCCTCAACGGAGCGGATCCGAATGGCACGTCGAAGCTCTTGGGCTTTACGCCCCTGATGGCCGCGGCCGCGTGGGGGCAGGCGGATGTCATCACACTGCTCATCTCCGCCGGCGCCGATGTCGACGCTAGGACGGTCACGGCGAACGCCGTCTCCGCCATCGACATCGCTCAGAAGCGAGGCCATGGAGAAGTCGTGCGGAAGTTGCTGATCGCCGGGGCGACTCTGCCCGCAATGGTAGATCCGACCAGGAGCGTGCTCGAGTTGGCCGCTTCGAATGCCATCCGACAGCGCGGCGAGGACGGAGGGCAGGCTAGCTGTGTGATTCTTTGACGCCCCCCCACCCGACCCACGTAGTCCTGCCGTAGTCGCTAGTCCTGCCGGCCGCCAGCTGACCGGGGGAAAACCGGGGGACCGCGTTTCGCATCGCAGTTGGTCTTTTCATACACAATTTCTAGGCCCAGGTACAGCTGTAGTCCATGCAGGTGGTCAGAATACACCCGAAGTTGAGGCTGAACCGCGACGAAACTGTCTACTTTCTGACGAAACTGTCTGTCACACGTGGCGCAAACTTAGCAACCGACATCCCCAAAGCGGTCCTGTCTTGCCATACGTCCGGGGTCGCGGACAATGCAGCATAGCTTCCGCGCGTTGTCGAGCAGTGTCAAGGGCTTGACCCTGCTGGAGCAGGACTCGGCGCTCGGTTCGGAGACTTGCGCCGCCGGTGACAGCCCCAGCGCGGCGCCACCAACGGTTGCCGCGAACAGCGCAGACTGTTCAGAAGAACTCGAGAAGCTGCGCAAGGATGTCGAACGGCTCAGGGACGAGGTCGAGAGATTAAGGGGTGAGAACAAACAGTTGAACGAGCGGCTGCGGTTCTATCCGCGGCAAGGAGTCTCCGAGTGGCTCTCGTTGTTCATGCACTTGCAACCAGCCGGAGAAAAAGCCGAGGAGGCCGTCGCCGCTGGCGAGGAGCGAAAAGCGGCGGCGACGGCGCTTGAATATACGATGGCCGCATTCACACCGGAGGTTGTCGAGGCGCTCGCAAGGCTCGAGCACTCCGATTGGAGTGTGCGTAGGGAGGCGGTCTCGACTCTTGGCCAGCTTGATGCGGCGACGCTCGCTCCGCACGCGCCCGCGCTCGTCGCAAGGCTCGAGGACTCCGATTGGGATGTGCGTGAGGCGGCGGTCTCGACACTTGGCAAGCTGAATGCGGCGACGCTCGCTCAGCACGCGCCCGCGATCCTCGCAAGGCTCGAGGACTCCGTGTGGAGTGTGCGTAAGGCGGCGGTCTCGACTCTTGGCAAGCTGGATGCGGCGACGCTCGCTCAGCACGCGCCCGCGCTCGTCGCAAGGCTCGAGGACTCCGAGACGGATGTGCGTGAGGCGGCGGTCTCGACTCTTGGCCAGCTGGATGCGGCGACGCTCGCTCCGCACGCGCCCGCGCTCGTCGCAAGGCTCGAGCACTCCGAGTCGGGTGTGCGTAAGGCGGCGGTCTTGACACTTGGCAAGCTGAATGCGGCGACGCTCGCTCAGCACGCGCCCGCGATCCTCGCAAGGCTCGAGGACTCGGATTCGGATGTGCGTTGTGCGGCGGTCTCGACTCTTGGCCAGCTGGATGCGGCGACGCTCGCTCAGCACGCGCCCGCGCTCCTCGCAAGGCTCGAGGACTCCGATTCTGATGTGCGTACGGCGGCGGTCTCGACTCTTGGCCAGCTGGATGTGGCGACGCTCGCTCAGCACGCGCCCGCGATCCTCGCAAGGCTCGAGCACTCCGAGACGGACGTGCGTAAGGCTGCGGTCTCGACTCTTGGCAAGCTGAATGCGGCGACGCTCGCTCAGCACGCGCCCGCGCTCCTCGCAAGGCTCGAGGACTCCGTGTGGAGTGTGCGTAAGGCGGCGGTCTCGACTCTTGGCAAGCTGGATGCGGCGACGCTCGCTCAGCACGCGCCCGCGATTCTCGCAATGCTCGAGGACTCCGATTGGCACGCTCCCGCGATTCTCGCAAGGCTCGAGCACTCTGATTCGGATGTGCGTACGGCGGCGGTCTCGACTCTTGGCAAGCTGGATGCGGCGACGCTCGCTCCGCACGCGCCCGCGCTCGTCGCAAGGCTCGAGCACTCCGATTGGGGTGTGCGTTGTGCGGTGGTCTCGCTTCTAGGCAAGCTGGATGCGGCGACGCTCGCTCAGCACGCGCCCGCGATCCTCGCAAGGCTCGAGCACTCCGAGTCGGGTGTGCGTAAGGCGGCGGTCTCGACTCTTGGCAAGCTGAATGCGGCGACGCTCGCTCCGCACGCGCCCGCGCTCGTCGCAAGGCTCGAGGACTCGGATTCGGATGTGCGTTGTGCGGCGGTCTCGACTCTTGGCCAGCTGGATGCGGCGACGCTCGCTCAGCACGCGCCCGCGATCCTCGCAAGGCTCGAGGACTCCGTGTGGAGTGTGCGTTGTGCGGCGGTCTCGACTCTTGGCCAGCTGGATGCGGCGACGCTCGCTCAGCACGCGACCGTGCTCGTCGCAAGGCTCAAGGACTCCGATTGGCATGTGCGTTGTGCGGCGGTCTCGACTCTTGGCAAGCTGGATGCGGCGACGCTCGCTCCGCACGCGCCCGCGCTCGTCGCAAGGCTCGAGGACTCCGATTGGGATGTGCGTGAGGCGGCGGTCTCGACTCTTGGCCAGCTGGATGTGGCGACGCTCGCTCAGCACGCGCCCGCGCTCGTTGCAAGGCTCGTGCACACCTATTGGAGTGTGCGTGAGGCGGCGGTCTCGACTCTTGGCCAGCTGGATGCGGCGACGCTCGCTCAGCACGCGCCCGCGCTCGTCGCAAGGCTCGAGGACTCCGATTCGGGTGTGCGTTGTGCGGTGGTCTCGACTCTTGGCCAGCTGGATGCGGCGACGCTCGCTCAGTACGCGCCCGCCCTCGTCGCAAGGCTCGAGGACTCCGTGTCGAGTGTGCGTAAGGCTGCGGTCGCGACTCTTGGCAAGCTGAATGCGGCGACGCTCGCTCAGCACGCGCCCGCGCTCGTCGCAAGGCTCGAGCACTCCGATTCGAATCTCAGGGCTTAAGACTGCAATCTTTACTGTAATGCCGAGGGCGCGCGCCATCCCTTAGAGCACTTTCGTTACTTAAGCGGAACGTCGCCGTCGGCCCGCGTCGGCCTCGCGCTCGCCGTCGTGCGTGCGTTCTCCGCGATGTCGACCGTGCGCTGGTGGGCATACCGTTACGTTACGGGCACGCCACGGACGGCGTTTATCTATATCTTTCGGTACTCTCGACTGAGTAACGTGTACGACGTTTCACGTTAAGCCAAGAGTCGAACACTCGCTGAGTAAGCAGTAACGTGTCCGAAAGGCCCATGCCGAAAGGCTGTGCGCACGCGCGGCGGACCTGTGTACTCTACGTTCCCACATGCTGCAGGAATCCACATGCTACTCCGTATACCGTGCCTTCTTCTCTGTTGGGCTCACAACCTCAGGCCGGAGGCGCTCGGCCTCGTCCCGTGCCAGCGTCCGCCGGTGGCGTCTCCTTTTGGACCAAATTAGGTGGCTTCGGCCGGTGCTGGTCTGCCCACGTCCGGCGGTCATCAATGGTCATCAGTGGTCATCAGTGGTCATCAGTGGTCATCAGTGGTCCGCCCGCGTCCGGCGGCAGCGTCTTCTTCTTGCCAAAGGGGAGCTTGCGCACGAAGGAGCTCGCGACCATCATAGCGTTGACCGAGGACTGGATGGCCTGCCCCATCTCCTTGAACGCGGAGCTCTGCAGTGCAGTGAACCCGTTGGCGATGCACACGCGTGTGAAGGCGTCGCGATTGATCGGTAGCGTGAGCGGCGCACCCCCAACATCGGGTGCAAGGGAGAGGCGCTCAGAGGCGCGTTTGCTCGCGTTCGGGGCTCCGCCGGCGCCAGCCGGCAGTGAATCCCTTCCCATCTCGTGAATGAGTCGGCTAGCGTCCGCCTAATGAGGGGTGCAATCAGGGAAGCACTCAGAGGCACCCCGAGGCACATACGGGAACTCATGAGGTCATCACTCCCCAACTGAATCCACTCGGTCGTACCGGCGCAAAGGGAGCGTCATCAGTCGTCATCAGTCGTCATCAGTCGTCATCAGTCGTCATCAGTCGTCATCAGTCGTCATCAGTCGTCATCAGTCGTCATCAGTCGTACCGGCGCAAAGGGAGCGTCGAGCTGCTTGAGAAGTGTCTTGACTGCCTCGGCAGGCAGCTGGCCGTTGGCCGTGAGCTCCGCGATGGCGGTGGCGGCCTTAGCGGCGGCCACCTTGGCTGCGGGATCCTTGGCCAGGTCAATGTCCTTGGCGGCTTGGGTGGCCACATCAGCGCGTGCCTGATCGAAGCGAGCGCGAAGCAGCTGGGCCGTGCGCGCCATCTCGGCGGAATAGAGGCGCATCACCACGAGCATATACTCGTACACCTGCGCTCGATCAAGGGGAAGGCCATCAGAGGCAAGCAGGGGCAATCAGAGGCAAGCAGGGGCAAGCAGAGGGTGGGGGGCCCAGAGGGTACCCATGAGGCGCGCTCACCTCGACGCGCAGGTCGATCTTCTGAAGCCCTTTGGCGAGCTCGTGGAAGTCAATGGTGCCGCTGTGGTCGGTGTCGATGATGGTCATCAGCCGCTCGACTTGAGAGACGCTCAGACATCCCTCGAGCTCCTGCGGGGCATGCAATATCGCGCCGTCGTGAGCACTTGCATGCGAACTCGCGCCGTGGTGAGCACTTACATGCGATCTCGCGCCGTGATGAGCACTCGCATGCGATCTCGCGCCAATCCGTCGCACTCAGCGATCATCACGCCATGGCACTCAGCGATCCTTCTCAGCGCGCGCTCATCACACCTGCACGCCCTTGACGAACTCGGAGGGGTCGATCTCCCCATCGCCATTCGTATCGAGCAGGTGGAAGAGCTCCCTCAAGGAGAGTCCACGACGCGAGAGGGCGCGTAAGACCTTGTTCTGCACGAGGGCCTCGTCGCGTCGCTGGAGCACCTGTGCAAAAGGGAGCACGGCGCCGTGGTGAGCACTTGCATGCACGAGGGCTTCGTCGCGTCGCTGGGAGCACCTTCTCCTTCTCGTCGGTCCCCTTTTGGTCGAGGACTTCGAGGCCCTGCCGGTCGTGCAGCATCGAGTGCAGCGACGATGCGAGTGCAGGCTCCAGACCCGCGTACAGCTCGCTGTCGGCGGCCGCGGCGGCGGCGGCGGCGGCGGCGGTGGCGGCGGCGGAGGAGCGGGCGGCGGAGGCGGCGGAGGAGGGCGCAGCGACCGTACATCCACTGAGTCGGGCGGACACGTCGGCCTTGGCGGCAGCGACGCCCGCGGCGCCAGCCTTGGCGCTCGACTCACCGGCGGCCATCATGGAACTGAACCGTTTCGAGTACTCGATAATCTCGTTCGGCAGGCGCACGAGATCCTCGATCTCGAGCGTCGCCTTCGCGATGTCGGGCGCGCGCGCGTTACGGAACTCGTTGCGCATCAGCTCGACGGCGCGGTCGATTGGTAGCCAAATCGAGCTGTCCTCCGACGTGCGCTCGTCGCCGCCCGCCGCGCGCACCGCCTTGCGCTCAAAGTCCAAAAAGAACTGGAGCGTCGCCGGAGCAGGTCGAGAGCGCTGTGGTGAGCACATGCATGCAAGGTCGGTCATCAGAGGCAATCAACGCTGCCTCACCTGGAGCGTCGTCGGCTCGCGCATCGTGAGTGACGTGTCGCCCAAAAAAGGGAAGTAGCCCGCGAAGGCGCCGAAGAGGAAGGTGCGGCGTGAGCCGGCGACGGTGGAACTCTTCACGCCCTCTCGGAACTGCTGCAGGTGCTTGCTCGCTATCTGATGGATCCCGTGGCGCTGGGAGTACCAATCAAGCACGAAGGCGCCGAGCTCCACCTTGGTCCGATGCTCGAGCTCGTCGACGGCATCCCGCTTGAGCTTCGCGTCGTACATGATGCGGATCGTCGAGTGCACCACAGCCCCTTGCAGCCGAAGAACACCTTCGCCGCCGCTGCCCAGAGACAGAGCCTTCTTCTGACCTTTCGGATTGTAGCTGCGCACATCTGACCGGTAACGTCCCTTGCGCCCACCACGGCGCTCCGCTCCGCCGCCGCTGCTCGCCTCCTCGCCCTCGAGATCGAATCTGGAGGTGCCGAGATCGAGATCGAATCTCTCCTCCTCGCCCTCGACGCCCTCGTCGTCGCCCTCC
This sequence comes from Chrysochromulina tobinii, assembly GCA_001275005.1. Lineage (NCBI taxonomy): Eukaryota > Haptophyta > Prymnesiales > Chrysochromulinaceae > Chrysochromulina > Chrysochromulina tobinii. The sequence goes on along the minus strand of JWZX01003112.1, from coordinate 21,832 downwards.
TCCTCGCCCTCCGCACCTCCAGATTCGATCTCGAGCACCGCACCTCCAGATTCAATCTCGACCTCGTCCACCTGGGTGCCCACGTCGGCGCGCGCGTCGGCGCCAGCGCCCTCCTCATCGGCGCCCGCGACGGCGCCATCCTCCGCTCCGAGCGTCATGAGCAGCCGCTGCATGTACGCGTCGCCCATCTGCGCGGCGAGGTGCTTCTTGAGCTTCTCGAGGACCCGTCGCTGCTTGCGCTCCTCGTCAAGCTCAGCCTCGAGCCGCTCCACCACATCGTCCTCGATTAGCCGGAGCGTATTCTGACGATGCAGCCCAGGCGGTGCCCCAGGCGCGCTGCTGGTGCTCAGACCGCCGCCCTCGGCGAACTGTACTGCCTTCTGCTTCGACAGCCTCTGCTCGGCATACGCCTTCTGGTTGCGTTCGATGAGGAGGTCGCGCTGTGCCCCAAGCAGCTTCTGCTTGAGCTCGTCGATCTCCGCATGCGCCGCACGGAGCTCGGCGTCGCTGTGGAACTCGTGGCTGCTCAACCGGCGGTTTCGCCCACTGTCAGACGCCCGGTACGACGCGTCGGGCGCCCCGATGAGGGTCGAGACGGCGACGCCGCCGCTGACGTTCGCGGCGCGCGGTCCGTCGGGGGTTTGCAGGGACGCGCGCGCTGCTGCCGCCTCGTCTGCCGCCGCCTCCGCCGCCGTGTTTGGAGGGTCGTTCTTCCTACTTTGGTCGAATGCGTCCACCGCGACTCCGCGGGCGGCGAGGAGTTCATCGAGCCGGGAGCGCGTGTGCTGCAGCTCGAGCTGCATCCGCTCGAAGGCGCCAAAGACCGGGTACACCCGCTCCACAAAGTGGCTCAGCAGCGCCACCATCGCTCGCCAAATGCATGCGGCGAGCCGGTCGGGCGTCGCGCGGATCGCATCGGCGACACGCTCGGTCGCGAGGCTGAAGGCGGTACGGTGCTCACGCTCGACGATCGAGGGCATCCTATGGTGCCTCGAGTCCACCTGCCACTCGACCCAGCCGTACAGCCACGTCACCGCGGGCAGCACCACCTCCGTCCATAGCTCGGTCTCCGTTGTCGCGCCTCCCTCGAGCATGCCCGAGATGGGCGGCAGGCTGCTGCTTTCCTTGGGCAGTGGTGCGGCCGCTGGATCGGAGCGCGACAGCATGTGCGCGCGGTGGCTTCCGCGGCGCACCGTGCTGCCCGACTTGGGCGCGGTCGGCATCTTGTGGCCGCCCATTAGGGCGGGCTCCTCCTCGACCCACATGCCGCTCCGGTTCCACACGTAGCGCGTCGAGCGTGGCGATGCCGTCGGTGGTGGTGCAGCCTTGCCGTGCCGCGGCGAGCCTGGAAGAGAGCCGACGCCCGCCACGCGGAAGGGCAATGGGTCCGGCAGACCGCTCGCATCGATGTAAGCCATCCGATTTTCTGTTTGCGCTCGCTGCTAATCGCTGCGTCCGTTCCGCATTCGCGAAATGCATTCCGTCAATCAATGAGCCCTAACATGCGGGTTTGGATCCAGCTCAGGGGTCGAGTATCTTACGTACGTTTTGCTCCTTTGCAGACCGAATTCCGCAGGCCAACTTACACCCGGTACATTCACCCAATTCCATCGCTACAAACATGCTGGGCGGTCCTCTTCTTCTTGCGGTGCTACAGTGCTCAGGATGGGTGATCACTTCGCCATCTGCGCGGTACAGCACTGCCGACAACCCGGGGTATTACAATAGTGCCAACGCGCAGTGGAGGGGCCCTTCCAGCTTTCGCCTGGATACTGTGGCGATTCGTTGGGGCCATACGCCTCCTGCGACCACAGGCTCAGTCTCAAACGCGGGCGTGAACGAACCTGCAGCATATGCGCCAACAACCAACGGGCTGTCAGGGGGGATCACCTTCGCCATTCATCGTGACCTGTGCCGCAGAATGCTGCACCTCTTCCCCGAGGAGAATCCGACGGGAAACGCGCAGGAGACCACTTTCCTGACGTGCGAGGAGTTGCGGGACGTGATCAAGCGCGCGCTCGACACGTGGGCGGTGAACCACCGCACCATCTACTTTCGCGATGTCAGCGACCAGTGCGCCGACGTGAACACGACGAGCGGCTGCGCGTACGCCGAGATCTTTATCGTCGCCAGTATTGAGGGCGCACCTGGCACGAGCACAAACTCCAACCAGGCGGCGCTGGCGGTGACGTCCCACCGAGCCGGGCGCGTGTATACTACGGCCGGGGAGCGCATGGCCGTGGGCTTCGAGATCAGCGGCGCAGTCATCCACGTGCGCGCGCCCGCGTCGGCAGGAGAGCTCTGCTGGTATCTTGATTCGACCTTTTGCTGGTACTTCCACATGTGGCAGGGCGAGGACGTGGACGTGGTGCTGATCGCGCGGATCGTGTGCGGCGTGCTCTTCTGCTTGGCCGTGCTCTACGTGCTCTACCTCGGGCTTATGAGCCTTACCGCCGCGTGCTGCCTCCCGAAAGGGACGGACGAGTCCGAGATTGGCGAGCTCGATGCTGCTTCGCGAACGTCGATGAGGGAGAGGAAGGCGCAGCACGAGCCGGCGCGCGCTGCCTCGCCGCCGCCATCGCCACCTGCCGGCTCGAGCAGCCCTCTGAGCTCGATCTCGATCTCGCCGCCGCCGTCGCCACCCGCCGGCCCGTCGAGCAATCTGATGTTCACGATGAAGCCCGCCAGGCTCGCAACGGCGGCCGGATCCCCGTCGAAGAACTTGGAACTCTCGAAGACGTTCCGGAACCTCCTGTCCGGGCTGAACCAAGGAGGCTCGTCGATGGCGGTCAACTCTCACGGCAGCGAGGAGCATCTGACGTGCGGCAGCCGTCGGTGCACGGCGGTGATGGAGTACGTGTCCGTCATGCCCACAATCCCACTGCTCTTGGCGATCTTCTTCATCATCTTCGCACCGATGTTCTATTACCGCATCTTCACACCTTGTTGGGAATGCCACGGCTTCGAGTCCGCGATCGCACACGAGGTGGGCCACGTGCTTGGCTTCCACCACCCCGACGTGGAGTCTCGACACAACCTAAAGGCCAATCAGAGGATGAACGCAACGACTTGTTCCTATCCGCTCGACCACGTGCGGTTGGCCGCGACGACGGTGGAGGTCGTCACCGAATCCATCATGTTTTCGAGGTCGCTTCACCGTGTTCGCACGTGCCTCTCGGTCGACGACCTCGAAGGGCTCAACTTTCTGTACGCAATTGCCGCTGAGGATTGCGACCGATTGCCTTCCTCATCAGGAGGATTGCGACCGATTGCCTTCCTCATCAGGAGGATTGCGACCGATTGCCTTCCTCATCAGGAGGATTGCGACCGATTGCCTTCATGATCACCTCCCTCATCAGGTACCCGATCCACCCTGAGTGACCCTGATTGTCCATGATGACCTCCCTCATCAGGTACCCGATCCTCCCTGAGTGACCCTGATTACCGTTGATGACCTCCCTCATCAGGTACCCGATCCTCCCTGAGTGACCCTGATTGCCGTTGATGACCTCCCTCATCAGGTACCCGATCCACCCTGAGTGACCCTGATTGTCCATGATGACCTCCCTCATCAGGTACCCGACCTGCGAGGGCGCCTACGAGCCTCTCGCTAATGGAGAACCGCTCTGCATCCAAAGCCGAAACACGTCCGGATGGCTGCGCTTGCTCTTCATCACTGCCATCCCCTTCATCGCCTCGGCCACCTTCATCGTGCTCGTGCAGATCCTCGTGCGCCGCGAGCAGCGCCGGAACCAAAAGTCGCTCGAGGCGACGGCCGCGCGGCTACGCGCGCAGCGCGCGGCCCTCATCGGCCAGCTCCGATCTCGCGCCTCGATGAGATCGCGATCTGGCGGCGAGAGCTCGCGCGGCACTCCTCGACTGCCTAATTTGGGCATGAGCCGCGTGAACTTCTTCGGAGGGTCTACAAGGAACCTCTTCGGGCCGACCTCGTCGCGCCAGCCAAGTTCCAATCCCGATGAGCCGAGGACTCTGGCGCCGCCGCGTGCGCCCGGGCCGGCATACAAGGTCGGCGACAGGGTGTACGTGAAGCGCAGCAGCGGGGACGAGTGCATCGCCTTTGTGACGCAGTACGATGCGTCCAAGAACTACTACATGGTGGATCTCGATAGGATCGGCTCCGGGAAGCTTAAGCAGTGCAGGGACAGGGAGATGCGCCCGGCCACCCAGGCAACGATCATCGTGACGCGCAGCAATGGCGACGAGAAGCGCGGCATCGTCCAAGACTTTGACAAGGTGACCAATCGCTACAACATTCTTCTCGAGGGCACGGGGATCCTCGTGTCCGCAACCGCTGACAAGGTGCGCCCCGCAGGGCCGCAGGTAGGCAGCACCGTCCTGGTGACGCGCAGTGGCGGCGACGAGAAGCGCGCCGTCGTCGACGCCTTCGATCCCGCCACGAACATGTACGTCGTCCAATTATTGGGGGCGGGCTCCCAATTCCAAGTCCACGCGGACAGGGTGCGTCCCTGGCTGCCCAAATCGGGCTCACGCGCCAGCATGTTCCAACGGTCCAATACGTGCGTAGGGCTCGAGAAGAGCCTCACGCTGCAACTGAAACCGAACGAAATGGTCGGCTTGACCGTGAACGAATTCAACAAGGTGACTGCTGTGGAGCCTAACTCGCCGGCGTCCAAGGCGGGATTGCACGCGGGCGACCTCATCCTCGCAGTCGACGACGTCGATTGTACGGAGGGCATGGCCGCGGCCAAGTTGTGGAAGGAGGGTGCTGGCCGTGCCGTCCGCAAGCTTCGCATCATCGCTGACGCCAACTCGGATGGCTCTATTGCGGGCGGCGCCATCCCGCGCCGCGTCACCGTCCAAAGCGGCACTGGCCAAAGCGGCAACGAGACCAGGGGCAAGGCGCTCGTGGCGGCCATGGGCACCGACGCCGCCTCCAAACGAACGCCCGTCGTGAGCTTCCGCTCTGACCCGCCGGGACAGCCTCGCTCGGCGCGCGTCGCCGATGAGGACGGCAGCGAGAGGCCCAAGCAGAAGCGGCGGCCGCCGCCGTCGGCCTTCGGTGAAGCCGTGAACGGAGTGCTCGGTACGGCGCTCGATGACCAACTGCTTGCGAGCCACCCCGACGCGGTTGAGTTGATCGCCGCGGGGGTGCCGCGCGAGGAGGTCCTTCAGGGTCTGCGCCACCGGCAGTCCTTGAGAGGCGTGCAGCAGGGCGAGCAGGCGACGGCGCCCGCGACGGCGCCCTCGACGGCGAGCAGCGTAGACGGAGCGCAACCCCGACAACGGTTTTCCATATTCCATGCTTGAGACGCGACGGTTATTCCCGCGTGGAGCCGTGGACCGCACTTTTCCGTGTTCGATGTTACATGTGTCATGTCGTTTCGCGCGCACGAGGCGCGCCTGGGGCTGGACGGGGGAGTCGGCAGTTTGAGTTTCACTATCGCGATAACGTAACATATACTTTATTATGCCTGAGTCGTTGTTCGTCTATCTTGATTAGCCGGCGAAACACCTCCTGGTGGGGCGGTGGGCGGTTAGCCGTTCTAGGCGCGTGGCGTAAGACCTGCATACCTGCACACATACGTCATCGAGTGCGAGGGACATTACTACCCCTCTCGCCGAGTGAGATGAGCCCATCGAGTGCTGCGACTTCCTCTTGCGAGCACGCCTTGGGGGGGGCGGATGAGCTACCGGCGCCGCCAGTCCGTCCGTCCGATATCGCGGTGGCAGTATCCCCCGTCTCGTCGGCGATGCATTTTCGAAGCTTGGTCAACCAGAAGGTGCACCAGGGCGCCTTGCAGCCGTTGGCGGCCGCCGCACTCGCAGAGGACGGGAATTGTTGAGGTCTGCAAATCGCGGTGGCAGTACCTCCTGTCTCGTCGGCGATACATTTCTGTATCTTAGTCACCCAGAAGGTGCATCGGGGCGCCTTGCTGCCGCTGGCGGCCGCCGCACTTTCAGCGGACGGGAATTGTTGAGGTCTGCAGAGGCGACGGCATGCCGCCTGGATTGCGGGGAGTGTGCTCCTCTCGGTTCTTTTGTTGCCCGCTTGTATCGCGATCCTAATTGTTCGATACTCGATCTCAGTGAGTGGCTCGCCACCGTGCAGCGCGGCGTCGAGCGCGTGGAGGAGCTCGATCATAGTGACCTGTGCGATCGGCATGACCTGTGCGATCGGCATCCTGAGTTTTCTGTCGAACGCGTCCGGCATGAGGGCAACCATTGGAGTCTGGAACCGATTGGGTTTCGTTTCCGATTTTCGGATCCCCCCGATTGGATCTCGTCAATCACGGTTCGTCAACGACGACTACGGTTGTATATCGACTTAGTGGATTCGGAACTCGTCTCTCGCTCCCTCTGCCTTTCATAACCGCGTTAAGTGCTTAACTTAGAAAACTTATCTAACCTACAAATAGGAGGTGGACCGGCTACCGTCGCGTTACTAAGTCGGGTGCCGCTCACGAACCTCACGTCAACCTATACGGCCGGCTGCGCCACCTCAGCCTGCGCAGCCATGGGAGCGGCGCGCGAACCCTTCGCCGCAGAGAGCTTGCGGTGCGCCAAGGCAGCGGCCTTCCGAGCGGGCTCGAACGGAGCTTGATCGCCCGCCCGCGTCTGCGAGGCGATTCGATGGTGTATGAGCGCAAAGAGGAGCAGGAGAGGCTCGTATCCGCAGCAGGAGAGGCTCGTATCCGAATTGGGAGGTGCCGGAAGTCCCAAATTTGGAAGATCCGTTTGGCGCCGTCGTGAGCAGCTACTGAACTCTCGGGCGAAGCAGTAGAGGGCCTCGATCGTACTCAGGCAGCCAGCGGTCGCCCTTGCGTGGCTGCGCCAGATACGCGACGTGTCCGGCGGGTACTCCAGCCGAACGCGACGAAGACCGCGGATGGACGGATGCTCTAGGACCGCACCATCGTTATGCCATTTGCTATCGACCACGATGATCGTGCACAGAGGCGTTGGTCGAGGCTGGCTCAGCATCTCTCGCTCACTCTCGGCGGCTTCGGCAGCCCCAGCAACCCTCGAGGCCTCGGCCGTGTGGCACAGCTCCTCCACGAGCTCCGCGACCGTCATGCTGCCTGGGGACGGGTACAGCACGACCGAGGACGCGTCGAATCGGATCCAAGGCTCGTCGCTACCTGTCGTGGCCACGTCATTTCGAAGGCCGTGCGGGAAGTGACGGACGACGACCGGAGTAGCCAGGGCTGCGGCATGTATACCGGTCGAGTCCTCGATCGCGTCACGGACAATCACCGTCACTTGGAAGGGGAGCACGAGCGGTTGGCGATGGGCTTCAGGCACATTGTCCATCCACATCTCACAGCGGCTGCAGTACCATCGCTGCGAGCGGCCGCAACCAGAACAGCGTGTACGTGCGAGGGGAGCGAATACATCGTCGGAGAGTGCCTTTGCCATCTGGATGTAATCATCAATGGCCTTGCCTGCACCTCTGTCGCATGATTCATGGCCAATCCCAGCCGAAGAAAGGCTGAGGCCGTCGAAGAGCGCGGCCGGCAACTCGTGCGACTGGCGTGAGCGCAGCTGCAGCAGGTAGCCGAGACCGGAAGCCTCGCATCTCGACCGCCACCGCTCCGTGGCATCCATTGCGTCCGCTGTTCACGTCGACCATTATCACGACACACGTGGGCTCCCCACGAGACAAACTTGCACGCGTCGTCTCGGCGAAAGTTCATGAGCACCTTTTGAATTTGCTGCATTTTACTTTTGTCTTTTGTCTCGTCACTCGAGAATGGTATGACTACAGGTGTTTGAAGGAGGGCTCAAGTGAGCCGTACGTGCGAGCACTGCCGAGCGTGTTCGCCCAGCCGAGCCCTTCGGCTTCGCGGTCGCGCAGCGTGGCAAAGTGGGAGCGCTCTTGCTCGCGCTCCGGGTCTTGCATGCTCGCATAAGGTCCGCGAATATCCCCATTTGGGATGAGCTCGATGCGTCGGCTGTATCCCTCTAGCCAGAGCGCCGCGGCCTGCTTGAACAGCGGCAGGCTTTGCGTCATGAAGATCTCGACCTCGCTCACGAGATACCTCGAGATGCGCGCACGCTCAGGTTGCTGCTGGTGGTGCTGGTGGTGCTGGTGGTGCTGGTGCTGCTGCTCCTCTTTCTCCTCCTCCTCCTCCTCCTCCTCCTCCTCCTCCTCCTCCTCTGCGCGTGTTTCGTCAATGGCCGTGAGGCCCGAGCGGCGAGAGGCGAGCGCCTCGGCGACAAAGATGTCGACACGAAAGCAGTCCGTGTGGACGGCCAGCCGCTCGGCGAGAGACCTCACGCGTGCCCACTCCACCTGAGCGAGGTCGGGGTGCTGCCCCTCGCCCTGCAAACCACGCCCATCTCGCCCCAAGATCTGCAGGGTGTCCGTCCCTCGCTTGACCTCGGAGGCCCACACGCGGCCCCAGATCACGATCGTCTTGAACTCGAGGGCAGCGGTGTCGTCGTCGCCCCCTGCGGAGATGCGCTCCTCAATCAGGATGCCCGGAGGCACGTGGTGCAAGGCCCAGCTCTCTCCCCACACACTGCTGCGTGTGCGAAGCGCCATCGTCATGTTGGCGGCGACAAGGCGCGGCTGCACGGGCGCGTGTAGCTTCGAGTAGATGTTCAACCCATTTTTAACCACATAGACTTGGTCGGAGCACGATAAATGCGTCGGCTTGGCCACGTAGTCCTTCTGCACGGCGAGAAGGTTCTCGAGGCTCTGCGTGATGCTCTCGAAGGTAGCCTCGTCCGCAGCGGGGTCCGCATTCTGGACGTGATATATCTGCGGAATGTCGATGCCGAGCTCCGTCATTCGAGCCTTGTACTGCCTCTTGTCCACATAGAATGAGAGGGTCGGCCGCCGGAGCTGCTGACGAATATCCAACAGCTCGTACCAACTCATCCCTGGCCGTATCAAGTGGGATATGTCGAAGTTGGAGTAGAGTTTATACGGCTCCAGCGTTTGAGCCTCCTCCTCATGCTGACCATAAGCGATGGTGAGGACAAGGGCCAGGAGCATTCACGTGATTACGCACAGTTGCTCCATTGTCTAAATGCCTAATTTGATGCGAAATTTTTTCCGGACTTCAGACCATAAACAGCTCGTCTTGGCCTTGTTCCCGCTTCAGCATTCACATCGCAAGAAGTTTGGAGGCTTCCACAAGTCGTGGCGAGTCAGTCGGACTCCGACCGTCGGCGAAAGAGGCAGCCACATGCGCGACCGCTTTCCCGTCGTCGGTCGTCGGGCTCCCACGCAACGTCTTGCGTACGCTCTCCTCTTCGCCGTGCTCACAACCGCCGCGTGCGACGAGGCTTGCGTTGACGAGCATGACAACTGCAAAAACTGGGCGACGTCTGGCGAGTGTTCCAAAAACCCTGGGTTCATGCACACGGGCTGCCCGGTGGCGTGCAACTCGTGCCCAAAGCCGGTCGACCCAAAGCTGCTGGAATTGGGCGATGAGCGCATTACTCTCGAAATCGAAGGCTTCGGGAAGGTCGTGCTCGCATTCTTTCCCAATGCCGCTCCAGTGACGGTGGCGCACATCTCCAAGCTCTTCCGGCTGGGATGCTATGACACCGACCACATCTTTCGGGTCGACAAGGGCTTCGTGGCGCAAATTCAGTCGATCTATGCCGGAGCAGTCACCAAGACGCTCTCGCAAGAGTGCTCGACCGAGGCGATGAAGACCGTGCCTGCGGAATTCACATCGATCCGGCATGTGCGCGGCATCCTCTCGATGGGGCGCACAGAGGATCCCAACAGCGGCGGCTCCTCGTTCTCGATGCTGCTCGGGCGGGCGGCGCACCTGGACAATGAGTACACCGTGTTTGGCAAGGTGATGGAGGGCGACGAGGTGTTGGCCGCCCTCGAACAGGTCGAGACGCGCAAGGAAGGCATCTTCGTGATGCCGAAGCAGCGCATCACCATCACGCGCGCCACGGTGCGCGGAGGCGGCGTCCAGCAAATGCACGGAGAAGGAGGGGAACACTCGGTCGAGCTTTGAAAAGAGAAAGGTAGTGGGACTTAGTGGCCTGGAGTTCAATTGCTGGAGTTTTTATAAATTTTTAGTGGCGATATGTACATTCAACGTTAACGTGAAACTTCTTTTCCGCAGGCCGACAGACTCAAAGTTTGGACTGTAACAAACCAGCACAGCGCCCCGAAACTGTTCCGCTCTTCGACGACGTGGACGCGCCGAAACACGAGCCCGGCGCTTGCGGACTCGTGGCCAGACGCTCACGCCGTGCGCGCTCCATGGAGCACGCCTCCGCAGCGAACCGGGTCTTCCTCAAGCGCACGCGGCGCGGCGCGGTCAAGACGCACGTGCGCCAGACGTATTTGCGCGACGACTTGCCCACCGGCGCGCCACAGCTCGACGGACCCGACTTAGAGCCCAAGCTCTCCGAGGGCGCGGAGCGCTACTATGTGCTCGACACGAACGTGGTGCTGCACCAGATCGATCTGCTCGAGAGGCCGGCGCTTACGGACGTGATCGTGCTGCAGACCGTCCTCGACGAGGTGCGTCACAACAAGCTCTCGGTGTACAAGCGGCTGCGCTCGATCATCGCCGACGAGCAGCGTCGCTTCCACGTCTTCTGCAACGAGTTCCACCGCGAGACGTTCGTGGCGCGGCGGCCGGGCGAGTCGCCCAATGACCGCAACGACCGCGCCATCCGCGTCGCCACGCAATGGTACCAGTCCCAGCTAGGGGAGGAGGCGGGAGTCGAGGTGCTCTTACTGACGAACGACGCAGAGAACCGGCGGCTCGCGCGGGACGCTGGGCTAAAGTGCGAGAGCATCCATGAGCACGTGCGCGCGCGCGCCGACGCGGCTGAGCTCATGGATGTGCTCGCGAGTGCGCCCGCCGATGGCGGCGGCGGCGGCGGAGGAGGAGGTGGGGGCTCGAGAGAGGAGAGTGGCGGCGGCGGCGGCGGCGGCGGCGGGAAAAGGGAAAAGGGTGCGGTGCGGTACGTGGCGCACCTGCCGCTCTCGCAGCTGCAGGCGGGGCTCACGGCGGGCGAGCTTCATCAAGGCAAGCTCAACATTTCGCGCCACAACTCGCGCCAGGGTGCCGTCTTCGTGAGCAGCTTGAAGGGGCATACTTCGATCTTGCTACGCGGCGACGAGGCGCTGAATCGCGCCATTGACGGAGACATCGTGGCGGTGCGTTTGTTGCCCGAGGCCGAGTGGACTGATCAAGTGGACTCGAAGCTCGCGGATCGCGCTGCGCTCGCCGCCGCGGACGACGATGAGGAGGACGGCGCTGGCGAGCGCGACATGGGCGCGATGCCCTTTGCTGCGGACCTCGAGACGGCTGTGGAGACGGGATGGGGAGACGATCAGACGGAGCTGGCCAGCATGGGCAGCGCAGGCGCCGCGGCGCCCAATGGATGTGGCGGCGGCGGTAGTGGCGGCGGCGGCCCTGGGTCCTCGGCGCCCAGCAGCGGCGCGCGTGCGGGCTCGAGGGGCAAGCGGGCGTGTGGGGTGGTGGTCGGCGTGGTCAAGCGTGGCTGGCGGCCGTACGTGTGCGTGCTCGATCCTGATAGTGGGCTCGGGGGCAATTATTTGGCGGAGCCACTAGACCAGCGGGTCCCGCGCATCAACATCAGGCGAGCGCCCCATCAATGGCCCATCAATGGGCCCATGGATTGCATGCTGATGACCTCCCTCATTGCATGCTGATTGCCCCTTGCTGATGGCCCCGCGTGGCATGCAGATGGCCTCCCTCATCGCATGCTGATGGCCCCGCGTTGCATGCTGATGGCCCCGCGTGGCATCCTCTCTCCTCGTTGAGCAGCACGCGCCAGGCGGAGAGTCTCGGTGGGAAGCTGCTCGTGGTGGCGCTCGACTTTTGGGAGCCCGATCACCGCTACCCTACCGGTCACTACGTGCGCACTCTCGGGGTGGTGGGCGATACGAATGCGGAATCGGAGGCGATCCTGATGGAGCATGAGGTTAACACCGCGCCCTTCTCGGCACAGGTGCGCTCGTCCGAGGGGGCTCTCCCGATGGCCTGTTCTTCATGGCTTGCTGATGCTTCGGAAGGCAGTGGAGCGCCCTCGATGGACACTGAGTGACACCCTCATGACCGAAACGGCGCCCATCCGCTGATGGCAGGTGCAATCGTGCCTACCGGTCAAAGGGTGGACGATCCCGGCGGACGAGATCGCGCGCAGATTGGATCTGCGTGAGGACGGGCACACTCTCGTGTGCTCGGTCGACCCTCCCGGGTGCGTCGACATCGACGACGCCCTGCATGCGCGCGCGCTGCCGAGCGCTCAAGACGGCGCACCGCGGTACGAGGTGGGAGTGCACATTGCGGACGTGGGCCATTTCATCAAGGCCGGGGACGCCCATCGATGCCGAGGCGGCCGCACGAGCCACGACCGTGTACCTCGTCAATCGGCGCATCGACATGGTACGCGCGTGATCGCCTCGCTGGTGGCGACCATTTCATATTCACAGTGACATGGCCATTTCATATTCACTGATTGCACCCGATGACGATCGGATGGGCACTGATTGCATCCGATGACGATAGGATGGGCGTACTGATTGCACCCGATCGCGCCCGCGTCCCCACAGGTGCCCAAGCGGCTGGGCGAGGACCTCTGCTCACTTCATGAGAAGGTCGATCGCCTCGCCTTCTCGGTCATCTGGGTCGTCGACCACGAGGCGAATGTGATCAGCACCAAGGTGGCGAAGACGGTCATCCGATCCGTCGCGGCGCTCTCGTATGAACAGGTAGAGTGATGACCACTGATTGCGTCTGATTGCGTCTGAGTGCGTCTGAGTGCGTCTGATCCGTCGCGGCCCTCTCGTGTGAACAGGCTCAGCTCCGGATGGACGACGCGCGTCTCGTTGACCCTCTGACCGAGTCGCTGCGCACGCTCAATCGGCTCGCGAAGGCGCTCAAGGCGAAGCGGGCGGCGAGCGGTGCCCTCTCCCTCGCGTCCCCCGAGGTGCGCTTCCGTGCTCGACTCGGAGACCCGCGGCCCTCGGCATGCAAGTGCTCACTACGGCGCGCCCCCGCGTCTCCCCACAGGTGCGCTTTGTGCTCGACTCGGAGACCCGCGGCCCTCGGCATGCAAGTGCTCACTTACGGCGCGCCCTCGCGTCTCCCCACAGGTGCGCTTCGTGCTCGACTCGGAGACCCGCGACCCCACAGATGTGGCGATGTACAATCTCAAGGAGGCCAACTCGATGGCCGAAGAGTTTATGCTCCTCGCCAACATCACAGTTGCGAGGCAGATAGCGCAGGCCTTCCCCCAGCACGCGATCCTGCGCCGCCACCCGCCGCCGCCCCCCGGCGCCTTCGACGGCCTCAACCACGCGCTGCGCGCGCACGGCTTCGAACTTGATGCGAGCTCATCCTTCGCGCTCTCGGACTCGCTCGATGCATGCACCAAGCCCGCTGATCCGTACTTCAATAAGCTCGTGCGCATCCTGGCGACACGCTCGATGCAGCAAGCACGGTACTTCTCGTCGGGCACGCTCACCCCCGCCGACTACTTGCACTATGGCCTCGCCGCGCCCATCTACACGCACTTCACCTCGCCCATCCGCCGGTACGCCGCGCTCCCTAGTACCTCGGCAGCTCAGCATGCACGTGCTCACCACGGCGCCCTCCTCCCTTCCCCACAGGTACGCCCCGCTCCCCAGTACCTCGGCAGCTCAGCATGCAGGTGCTCACCACGGCGCCCTCCTCCCTTCCCCACAGGTACGCGGACCAGATGGCGCACCGGCTCCTCGCGGCCATCATCCAGTGGGAAGCGGTTCCACGCGAAGCCCTCGACACGAGCGCCGCGACCGAGCTGATTGACAACCTCAATCAGCGACACACGCTCGCGCAGCACGCCGGGCGGGCTTCGGTCGCGCTGCACACGCTCATCTTCTTCCGCGCCAAGGCGACCGAGGAGGACGCGTACGTGATCAAGGTGCGCGAGAATGGCGTCGTCGTTCTCGTGCATGCATGTGCTCACCACGGCGCCCTACTCCCTTCCCCACAGGTGCGCGAGAATGGCGTCGTCGTTCTGGTCCCGAGGTACGGCATCGAGGGGATTGTGTACGTGGCGGCCCGAGGCGAGCGCAGCGCGTTTGCGTACGACGCGAAGACGGACGCGCTCATCGCTCCCGGCTGCACGCTTCGAACCTTTGACAAGGTGCGTTGATTGCCACTGATGACCTGCCTTGCATGCAAGTGCTCACCACGGCGCCCCCTCATCTCCCCACGCTCCGACTATGACAAGGTGCGCGTGGCCATCTCGGTGGACCAGAGCCGCGCCCATCGGCCCAAGCTGCAGCTCGCCATCATCGAGCCCGTACTGCCCAGGGCCTAGCGCGAGCTGTGAATGTGAACTAGCCCGTACTGCCCAGGGCGTAGGGCGAGCTGAGTGCGCAAGCGGTCGACGCAAGCGGCAGGCTGGAGTTGCGAAGACGCAAGACGCGCGTCGTAGGGATCCTCCACATACCGAATTGACGAATTGACGAATCCTACAGGTCACACGACGATGTCTGAACTAGCCGATGCGTGACTGTGAATGTGAACTAGCCGATGAGTCGTTCTGTACAGGGGGCGCGCGTGGCCATGGCGCGTGGAGCTTGCCGGACGGGTGAGGCCCGCAGATGTAGCCTGTACTGGACTGTATGTGTATGCGATGCGGCGGTGACGTTAGCCGGCCTGATCGGCCGCGTCGACCGTCGTCGTTCGCGTGCCGCTGGCGGCGCCACGGACTCACAGTACGGTACACGACGTCATTCGGACCGGCCGGGCGGGGTCGGCCGCAAACCCGCAATGCGGTCGGCCGGGGGCGGCGGGGGCGGATGTGGTCCTGGATCGTCTCCTGACTCGCACTCCGCACCGTCTCTTCTCTCTAAAACCTTAAGTGTTGATACGGTGGCGCCCAGAGGTTACGGCCCGGGCGCCCGGCCGGGGGCGCGCGCGGGCGGGCACGATCAAATTAAAATCCCGTGCGCGGTCGAGCGGTTGAAACGACAAACGTGAATCTAACTAATATCAATATGCAACACTCAGGATCACTTCAACTACATCGTAAACTCTCGAACCCCCAATGCCGCTGACAGCTCGATATGACTGCTACGTACTGCCCTATGCCGACGCCCCGTGGCCTCAGTAGTAGTCATCCATGATGCCGTGGGATTCCATCAGATTGACGTACCAGCGAGGCCAGTCCTTCTTGGCATCGTAGCTGTTGTAGTTCTCAGTGATCTCCTCACCCTTCTTGATGTCACGGATCGCATACGAGCCCGACTCCGAGTCACCGGCCCTCACAGAGCAATTGGGCTCCAGTGAGTGGTTGATGAGCGGCCCATCGAGGTGTGGATTGAAGATGCGGCCCTGCCTCACGTAGGTGTGGTCGAGCAGCTCGGTCGCCTCCTCGACCGACAGGGTCGCGAGCTTGGCTTGCATGCACTCCTCGGTGGAGTACTCGGACGCGGACACGCCAAGCTCGAAGCGCCAGACGAGGGATCCCGCTGGAATATCCTCCTGCAGGACGTGTGAACGAGCAGTCGGCATCTGTTGTGTGGCGCACGAGTTGTGTGGCGCATCTCCCCGCGGCGCGGCACTCGCAAGCAAACGGCGCGGTGTGGGCAACGCGCACCTCGGCGTAAATCCCCATCCCGTAGGCATTTCGGCGCTTGCTGTACTTGAACTGCCAATTGGGGTCGGTGCCCATCTCGCCGAGGCCCTCTGAGAGTGCCCTTGCCGCCTCCTTGGCGATCAGAATGTCGCGGATAGCCAGGATGGGATTAGAGGGGCGGGTGCTTAAAATCTCGGAGACCGCCGCGGCCAGCGCCTCCTGGACGCCGTGCACAGCGAGGAACTCGCGATCGCTCATCGGCGAGCCATCGGAGAGCATCCGCGAAGGAACCACGATGAATCCCCCTAATTTGGACAAAACGTGATGGCAAGTTTCAGGGCGCAAGGCCCAATCGGTTAGTCGTAACTGCCTTCATGCTCGTTCCTTTTTTGGCTCGCATATAAGCGACGCATGGCCGCACCTCACGCCGACACTCACTGGAAGGACAAGGCAGGCGCCGCTGCTATCCCGGGTTTCCCCACGGCCAACTGGCTCATCGGCGGCACGCTCGTGCACGCGGGCTACCCGGGCGCCTCCGATCCCTCGCTCGGGCTGTCGATACGTGACGCCGTCCTTGAGGCTGGTGTCTCGCACATCGTGTGCCTGCAGCCCTACGAGGAGCTGCCTTCGCTCCCACCGTACCTCGGCACTCTGCCGCCTGGCGAGTTGCGGCACGCCCAACCGCTCGGCGTGAGCACCCGCAACCCGGACGCGGATGCGACGACGCACGTTCCGATCAGCTGGCAGCACTTCCCGATCCCGGATTATGGCGTCGTTGCGGATGACGAGCAGCTGCGTGGGTTGCTTGAGGAGAGCCTCGCGCGCATCGCGGCGGGCGGTGTGCTCCTAGTCCACTGCATGGGCGGCCACGGCCGCTCGGGCATTGTGTGTGCATGCCTCGTTGGTGCCCTGCTCGACCTGTCGGCGGACGCGGCCATCGAGCTCGTGCAGCATGCGCACGACATGAGGGCGGACGTGTTCGCGCGCGGGCACAAATCGCCCGAGACGGCCGAGCAGCACGAGCAGGTCGTGCGCCTCCTCGGCGGCTCTCCTCGAGGCGGCGGCAAGGGCCATTTCTGCCGCGCGAGCTCTCGCATTGCCGGTGGTCTCAACAACGTGATTGCATGCTGATTGCATGCTGAATGCATGCTGATTGCATGCTGATTGCATTATGATTGCAGGTGTCTCAACAACGTGAGCTTTCGACTAGCGGGCGGCGGGTCCGTGCTCAAGTTGTACGGTACAGGAGAGGGGAACGCGAAGCTGACGAACCGCGAGCGCGAGCGCCGGCTGATGGACCACCTCGCAGCCGTGGCGCCCGACGGCGCGCTATGCAAGCGGCTGCTCTATGCGCTGCCGGTACGCGTGGGCCTCTGATTGTGCCGCTGAGTGCCGCTGAGTGCCTCTGACGGCCCGTTGATGGCCTCTGATGGCCTCTGATTGCCTCCCTCCTCAGGTACCTCATGGCCTCTAATGACTTCTCTCATCCACTGATGGCCTCTGATTGCCTCTCTCATCCGCTTGATTGCCTCCCTCATCAGGGCGGCCATGGCCACGTGGAGGAGTGGATCGACGGCCATCCGTTGCGCTTTTCTCAGATGATGCAGGCGCCGTACAGGGGACT
This sequence comes from Chrysochromulina tobinii, assembly GCA_001275005.1. Classification (NCBI taxonomy): domain Eukaryota; phylum Haptophyta; order Prymnesiales; family Chrysochromulinaceae; genus Chrysochromulina; species Chrysochromulina tobinii. The sequence goes on along the minus strand of JWZX01003112.1, from coordinate 4,641 downwards.
GATCGCGGCGCTGATGGGTCGGCTGCACGCCTGCCCGTTGCTGCCGGCCGACGCTGACGTCGCCGTGGACGATGCGGACAAAGCTCGACTTTGGACCGAGATGGAGGGAGATGGACCGAGATGGACCGAGATGGACAAAGCTCGACTTTGGACCGAAATGGAGGCGTGGGCTGCGGCACTCCCCGGAGATTGGACGGAGATTGGACGGAGATTGGACGGAGATTGGGGCCCGCACGTGCCTCCCTCTCTGCCCGTTCGCAAGGCGCTGATGGCAGAGGTGCAATGGGTTTCGCAGGAGGGTGTGGTGGCGCCCACTAAGAGCACCATCATCCATAAGGACGTGCACGCCCTCAACCTTCTGCAACTGCCAGCCGCCGCGGGCGGCAGCTTACGCCTGATCGACGCTGAGTTTGCCGATGTAGGCCCGAGTGCGTTCGACGTCGCCAACTTCTTCCTTGAATGCGCCTTCGTGGAGGAGGATGGCTCGTGGGATTGGGAACGTGAACCCACCGAGAGCGACCGACGCGACTTTGCGCGCGCGTACGTGCGCGCTCACCTCCCTGGGATCTCGGACGCGGAGGTCGAGGTCGAGTCGGAGGCCCTTGTGGCCGAATGGGCGCGTGGCTGGGGGCTTGTCGCTCACCTGTGGAACATCCTCTGGGCGCTCACCACAGCGCTGGCCGAGGCTGACGCCGGCGGCGGAGGCGGGCCAGACGACTTTGACTATCTCGGCTACGCGGTCGGCCGGTGGCAGCGCTACTTGCTTGAAAAGGAGACCCTGATAGCTTCCACACGAGAACTCGCATGAATGTGTGAAACGCGTCACGGTCAGCTTCGAGCTTGCCGACGACGCCTTCGGTCACCACTTTTGAGAAATAATCGAACTCCGCTCGAGTGAACTCGCTAGACGCACATGAGCTGCCGCGCTCGGACGAGTTGCGCGCGTTTAGCGTGTTGAAACGCGTTCAAGCCCAAGCACAGCCGAACAGTGCGACTCGAATACGCTCTCATGCTGATCGCGGCGTCATTTACGCGACCACGCTGAAGCGAAATCGATCCTACCACGTCGGGATTCGAAGCGGCGGTCGCAACTCGGTCGTCCTCGGATCGCCAAGGCGCGAGAACGAGAGGGACCCGGAGCCTTCCATCATGCGCCGGGAGTCGATGGCGTCGGAGGATCCAAAGAAGAAGCACTGCGTCCGGAGGGGAGCGCGGGAAGGTTTGTTCGGGGGGCGTCACGAGCGCGCGGAGAGGAAGACGCTGGGAGGATCGCTGGTGCACCGCGAAGCGGCATGCCTGATCAAAGTCTTGCGAGGCTCTGCAGGTGACCAGGCGTTCATCTTCGAGGGCTTGCAATCCTTCTTGACGCTGCTGCTCCGCAGCAGGCTTCGATAGCATGGCTGCGGGGCCGTCCTGCAGGTCACTGAGCACCGGATCCTGGCTGCTCGAGAGAAGCAAAACGGGAGGGAGCACGGGCCTTTCGGCCGTTGGCTTCGACATGCGCTCTGCACGAGACGGAGCACCGATTCGGAGCTCGCCACCGTCCCATCGGCCTGTCGCAGCGGCGAGGGAGAGGCCCACGACCGCGATGATAGGCAGGAACAGGACGCTGAAACTTGAGATGACGAGATCGATGACTTTTGCTTCCAGCGGTCTCTCGTCCGGTAGTCGACTCATCGCGACTGCGGTACGCTGTGTGCGCATCGGAGGAACTGTGGCTCTCGTCAAAGAGCTGACAAGCATCGCGACGGAATCTTTCATGTGAACTCACGTGTGAATGATCTCCCAACGAATTTTTTGTGGGGCTTTCTTGTGAACGGTCACTTAGGGCCTGGGGACCGCATACAAATTCTACAGCTTTCTAAACGTCTAGCGTGATTTCTTTTACGGTCGCGCACATCAGCCTTGCTCGACGGTCACTGTGACGTTCTCAAAGTCGGCGCAGCGCGTCGAGACCAGCGTGGGCCAGCCTGCAGGGCTCAGGCGCACCACATGCTGCTGGCCAATGAAGTCCGCAAAGAGCACGTCGCCGGGCATGCTGCGCACGCGACCCCATTGGCCTATTCCCCACGGCGTCTTGAGCGTTCCTCCCGAGAGGAACTGGAGGCCCTGATGAAGGGAACAATCCGATGAAATCAGATGCAACCAGTTACCATCAGTTGCCATCAGTTGCCATCAGTTGCCATCAGTTGCCATCAGTTGCCATCAGTTGCCATCAGTTGCCATCAGTTGCCATCAGTTGCCATCAGTTGCCATCAGTTACCATCAGTTGCCATCAGTTGCCATCAGTTGCCATCAGTTGCCATCAGTTGCCATCAGATGCCATCAGATGCCATCAGATGCCATCAGATGCCATCAGATGCCATCAGATGCCAAGTACCTTGATCCCCGACCAGACTGCCTTGCCGCCCGCTGCCTGGATGCGCTCTGCGAGCGAGCTGCCCGAGGCCCCCGGAGTGCGGCTGGCCTCACGGCACGCTTTCCCGGCTTTGAGCCCCACGCCCCAATGCCACGCGTACAGCCCGCCGCTCGCGTTCCGCTTCGTCGGCAGACCGAGCCCGGCGCCGAGATCGACGTCGTCCGCGGCGCCGTAGAAATGCTGGAAGACATCTTCCATGCGCGGCAGCTTCTCTGGGTGGTAGTTGATGTGGATGGAGACTGGCCGGTGCCTCGCCATGAGGGTTGCGTCGTCGAGCATGAAGCGGAAGAGCGTCTTCGAGTTCATGTTGCAAAAGTAGTTCATCACACGCACGGAGACGCCGTGGCTCTGCACGCCGGGGAGCGCGGCGTACCTGTGGGGAACGGAACGGGTCGCCGTGGGGAGCACATGCATGCTGAGTTGCCGAGGTACTAGGGAGCGGGGCGTACCACATCTCCTCATTGTACGCTGTCTGGTCCCAAACGTCCTCGGTCTCCATGCGCCTCTTTAGACGCGCCATCATCGCCAGAGTCTCCTCGGTCGCACGCACCTGATGAGGGAGGCAATCAGAGGTCATCAGAGGCAATCAGAGGTCATCAGAGGCAATCAGAGTCTCCTCGGTCGCACGCACCTGATGAGGGAGGCAATCAGAGGTCATCAGGAGAGCAATCAGAGGTCATCAGGAGGGCAATCAGAGGTGAACAGGAGGGCAATCAGAGGTCATCATCCGGGCTCGAGTGGGCGGGGCGCCGTGACCGGCGCGCCGTGGCGGGCGCGCACATGTCGAGCTCGCACACGGGGAAGGCGCTGTCACACGTCGAACAGGTAAGGAAGTGGGTGAGTCCCCACAGCCGCCAATAGGCTTCGCGACTGCCGCCCTTTGCCCGTCGGACCGTCGCGACCCACCGATGCACGTCCCATTGGCGGTTGGGCACATGCTCGGCGATCACGTTGCCACGGAAGTCGAGCAGTGGCGGCGCGCGAGGGCATTGCTCCCAGTTGCGCTGGGCGGGCGTGAAGATCCGACTGCAGAATGCGCACCTGATGAAGGAGGCAATCAGAGATCCTCAGTGGCACTCAGAGGAGGGATGTGAAGATCCGACTGCAGAAGGCGCACCTGATGAAAAGCGCACTCAGAGGGCACTCAGGGGGCACTCAGAGGCCCATCTGATCGTAATAAGAAGCCACTCAGAAGCACTCAGAGGGCACTCAGAGGCATTCATGAGGGCCGATCGGTAGAGGGTGCGGAGCGGGCACCGGTGCAGCGTGTTCGCCTCATCAGCGAGGTGCGCCTCGAGCTTCCGTGTGTACAACCTCGACGCGATCTTGTCCTTCTTGTCGCGCAGCCTCTCGATCTCGTCCGCCTCGAGATGAAGCGCAAGCTCGCCGAGCAGATTGTCCGAGACGCAGCTCAGGTCGATCGGGAGGCGAAGCACTTCAGCGAGGGCTCCGCGGAGGAACTCGATGCAGTGCTTCGTCAGCGGCTTCATCTGTAGGAAATCCGCCGAGATGAGCACCGAGATCACCGAGCCCGCATCGAGGATGGGCGGCTTGGCCGGCTGATGAATGTACTCCATCAACCATTCGAAGATGTGCACGTCGCAGTGGACGGAGATGTCGATCTCATCGACGCGCCGATCGTCGCCCAAATATGGAGCAAAGTAGGCCATGTGCTGCGGCAGCAGGAGCGAGCTCGTGCGAGCAATCAGAGGTCATCAGAGGGCATCCGGTGCCATCAGGTGCCATCAGGAGTCATCAGGAGTCCATCAGGTGTCATCAGAGCTCATCACCTGCAGCACTCAGTGGCCATCAGGTGCCATCAGGTGTCATCAGAGCTCATCACCTGCAGCACTCAGTGGCCATCAGGTGTCATCAGAGCTCATCACCTGCAGCAGGAGCTCGCGCGAGCAATAGAAATCTCGATTGATCCTTCGGTTATCGTCGCACACATGGATCACGATCACGTCGTCCTTCCGATGGTCATTCCGATCGGAGGGGGCGCTCAGTCGAGCGCCGTCGTGGGCGCGCGCGCCGGCAGCGATGGTGGGGCTGCGTGGCTGGGAAGGACCCGAGGCGGCGCCCGAGACGGCGCCCGTGACGGTGCCTGCCGACGGCGTCACGCTCGATCGCACGGCGCTGCCACCGCACGCCGTTGCCATGCCACAGCTGCCGACGCCGCCAACGCCCCCAATGCTGCCGCCGCCTCCGCCGCCTCCGCCGCC
>JWZX01003111.1:0-39764 GCA_001275005.1 Chrysochromulina tobinii | reverse complement strand
ATATTCCCGACCACGGCGGGTACATTCACTTCCTCGAGACGCTCACGGCCCTCTCCAACAAGCATGCGGGCTGCGCCCTTCCCCTTGTTCCGACCACCGAAAAACTGCTCAAAGCGAACAAACAGGCGGTCCTAAAAGGCGGTTCGAAGCTCGACCCGCCGAAGCACTCGGCGCTGACGAACTACCTTGTCTCGCTGCTGCAGTCACGATGGCGAGGGTACGCGATGCGCAGGCAGGGAGACGAGATGCCCGCCTCGGACGAGACTGCAAAAATCGGCACGGTCAAAATAAAGGCGAGTCAGGTAGCGCCGCTACCACCTTCATGAGTGGAGGAGGATCGCATGCTTTTGCATGGAACATGACTCTTTTGATGGGGTGTGTATGCTTGGGGCGATGTGCTGCGCGACGGGGGCGGGAGCGCTGCGTGCAGTAGGAGCTCGTTGGATGGCAGCGACCGTGGAGATGAATTGTGGACAAAGGTCCGGTCGGCGACCTGGAGATTTCTCGGAGACCTGGAGGGTTGCCAAGAGGTTCCGCAGGCCAGCCAGCGCCACCGAACGTTTTTAGTTGGTTACACCCGAGGACGCATACGCGACGCAGCGTGGGCCGGGGTGCGTGCGACACAGTGTCATTCAGTGTCACACAGATGCCCTTCATTATCGTGTGCGTTGTGGAAGTAGCGCACGCGCAAAGAGAACAACCCGCGCGAAGCGCGATTTTTGTGCAACAGGCGGATGCCGGATCGATTGTTATCCGTGCCGACGGCGCGACGCACCGGCCACCGCGCGACCGCGCACGCCGCTCGCCGGGCTATCTCGAATGCGCTAGGCGCTATACCCGGTCCCGTCGTCCGGCCTCGTGCAGCTCGACCTTGCCGATCGTATCGAGTACTACGCGTCCCGTCCAACACCGTAACCGCAGACATCAGAGCGAGCGCACACGAACGCGCGCGGGCAGCCTCAACCGCCCACGCGACACGTCGTCAGCCAGCTGGTCGAGCAGCATGATGTCCTCTCTCACCACCTCGCCTACAACGGTATGCGCGACGCCCAACTGCGGATGATCGGCGAGAGCGATGAAAAAGTCCGGCCCGTCCGCACCGAGCGTCGACCAGCACACTGAGCCACGCAGAACAGGCACCGGGTGCGCCTCGACGGGCACGCGCATACGGAAGCTGCCATTGCGGATGCCAGTGCCGGCCCAGCCCGCGCCAAGAATGCCGTGCAGTATGGCTGCGCCGCGTGGCCATCGCGCGTGCACACCAAAACCATCGTGAAGCGTGGCCTGCCCCCAGTGCTTCGGCACCGGTTGGCCGCCTGTGAGCACGCCAAAGGGTGACGCCTTGGGTAGATCGCGATGGTTGAGATGCAGATCGGAGGGGCTCTGACCGTCCAGATGACCTTCCTGATGACCGTCCTGATGACCGTCCGCCGCGCACCCCGCCGCCGCCGCCACCCCCGCGGCCGCGTCCACCAGCGCCGCCGCCCACTCGCGCGCCGCCTCGGGTGCGGCCGCTGCATGCGCAAGCGCACGGAGCCGCGCAGCTGAGCGCGGCGCTGCATCCCGAATTTTGAGGCGGACGGTGCGCATCCAGGCTCCACTGCCAGCGCGCTTGGACATAGTGGCTGTGGCTGCGTCGCCAGCAACGACACCCTCGGCCGCCGACTTGACGACTGACGGCTCCGAAGGCTGCAGCTCTGAGATCGCGAGTGCGAAATCGAGCGCGAGATCCGCGTCCGCCGCGCTCGGCGTGAAGCGCCCCGCGCCGCTGGGATGATCAGCGGGCGCTGCTTGCACCGTGCCCGCCGTCCATGCCTCGGAGGTGCCGACGGTGAGCGCCTGGTCGGCCCAGAGCTGCTTCGCATGCTTGAGCCAACATTGGCCGTGGCGCTTGCCGCACCGCTCAGCGTTGCTGCACCATACCCACACATTACAAGGCTTCTTGCCAGTGTTGGCACTCGTAACGGTCGCAACGTCGCCGCCATAGGCAGCCGCGTGCTCCTCGCAAGCAGCGCAGCAAGCGGCCGCGCTCGTGAGCACGTGGCTCTCGCCCCATTTGACCACGTCGCCGTGAAGCTCCGTGTGCGGCAGTGCGTGGCAACTCGGTGCGCACGCGGCCGCGGAGGCGTCGATCACTGCGCCCACCACCTTGAGCACTCCTAAAGTCGGTACGCCGTCGGCGACGCTTTCGAGGGAAGAGAGAGGCTCCGACTCGAATCGACTCGTTTGGACGACGCGCCTCGCCTCGACTTCGGCCTTGGTAAGCCTCGCCTCCACGTCGGCCGCCGCAGCCCGCGGCGTCGCGGCTCTGCCCTCCTCAATCTCCTCAGTCTCATGCTCGTCGTGCGTGATGTGGCCGAGGCTCGCGGTGACCGGCACAGGTACCTTAAGCAGGTGCATCTGGCCGGGCGCCGTGAGCGGCACGGGCAGCAACGACACGTTACTCGCCACCTGCATACTCTCCTCGTCGGCCACCTCTGCAAAGATGGTGCCCTCGTGCGGATTCCCCAACCACGTTGCAGGACCAAGGCCGAGGTAGATGAAGTAGTCTGGGCCGGCAGACCCTCCCGCCCAGCCGACTTCGCCTCGCTCCATGAGCTTGGGCGCGCGCGTATTGTCGCGAGGAGCCGGCACGCCCGGCGCGGCGAGGCGGCCTTGGATGAGGAAGCCGGGCTCGAGGCGGTAGACCTGCGACGTGGGCTGCGCTGCCGCAGCGACGAGCCGTGCATACTCGGCACCACCAGGGGACCACTCCGGCCGCAGCAGGAGCCGAATGAAGCCGTGCTTGCCGACTCGAAGCGTGATCCGCGCGTCGGTATTATTCATGCGGGCCCGGCCGCACGATGCGCCGAGCGTGCTCTTGGCAGTCGTTCTTGCGGGAGGCGGCGGCGGCAGCGCGGTTGTGGCCTGCGCCGCTGGTACGGGCACGATGCTGAAGGCGGGACTTTCAGACGGCGGACTCATCAGGTGCCGCAAGCTCAAGAGCGACGCCATGAGGCCGCAAACTCCAACAAAGACAATGGCGGCAACGAGGAAAGGCGCCTTCTTCACCATTGCCAGTAGCTGTGACGCGTGCTAGCGAGTGGAAATTTAAGATTTTTTTGTTCGAAAAGCACGGACTACGGCAATGGGCCGGAGCGGATCAAATCTGACTTCAATGACTCTGTGAACTTCACGGGTTTTCGTAAAATCATGTTGCTCTTCGCGGCAGTCCTCGATGTTGCCTCTGGAGCCGCGCTCGCCTGCGCTGACCATTCGGGAACATCCGGCCACTCAGCGCGCAAGAGCGCCACTGGGAGTGAGCTGCTCCGAGCCGCTTCCGATGCCTGCCATTGGGTGAGCAGCAAGCCTGCCATCGGACGACAGCTCGAGGCGCGCACGGTCGGAGAGATGCGGCTGCTGTCGTACATATATGGTTCGCGCGGCTTCTTCGCGGCTGTGCCTATGTCGAGGTTCTCGTCCACCATGGTTGCCGTCGCTTTCCTCGGGGATGTTGCCGCAAGATGGGACACGGGCGACCTCGATGACAAAGGGCTCCACGCGCTCCTAGTCCACTTTGCGACGGCACGCGTCGTCGGCGACGACGCCTTCGTGGACGCCGATGCTCTCGCTGCGACCGCAGGGACCGCAGGCTCCAAAACAGTTTCCACCGCCGCCTCGGCCCCGATGGTGGCGTGGACCTCCTCGGCAGCGTCGCCAACTGCGCCGCCACTCTCACCACAGCTGGTGGCGGCTTCTCGCCAGGCAGCGGCGGAGCTGCGCGCGTCGCGCCAGGCTGACAGCCTTGTGCTCGCAGAGCGTGTGGCCGAGCTCGAATCTTCCAAGCGCCAGATGGAGGAGCACTCGGAGGCGCTGCTGCGCGAGCTTCAGTCGGTGCGCGAGCAACAACTCACACACTTAAATGCCCAGGCGCGGAGTGCGGCAGAGGCGGCTGAGCGGCGGCGCCACGAGCAAGCGGCTGCCGCGGCCGAGCGCGAGCGTGCAGCCGAAGCGTGGGCGGCGCGCGTCGCCGAGCTGCAGGAGGCGCTCACACGCACGTCCAAGGAGCACGAGGCTGCCAAGGCTGCGCACCGGGAGAGTGATGAGCAATGGGCGCAGCGCGAGCGACGGCTGCGTGAGCAGCTGATCGAGGTGAGCGACGAGGTCGAGGCCGCTTGATGGCCCTTGATGGCCTCCCTACTGTAATGGATCGCCCCCCCTCATCAGGTGAGCGATGAGCTCGAAAACGCCCGCACCGACGTAGAGGCGGCACGGCGTGGTAAGGAGCGTCTGCGTGGACTCCTCGCACGCGACCGCGCGACGCCAGGCAGCCCAAGAAGAAGCGGCGATGGCAGGAGCTCCGGCGAGGTGAAGAGTCATGCCAACGCTGCCAATGCTGCCAACGACGCGCTCCCGCCGCGCCCACCGCCGCCGCCTGCCACGCACCACAGAGATGGTTCATTGCGTGTCCTCTCAACGTCTACCACCCACCGCGCCCGCGCCGAGGCACTCGATGGCCCTATCGAGGAGGCAGAGGACGCGGCGGCCGTCGCTGCGCACGCCGCCAATGCTGCGGCGACGGCCGCCGCGTCGGCCGCGTCGGCCGCGTCGGCCGCGACGGCGTCGTCTGAGGAGCTCGCGGCGCTGCACGCACACGCCGACGAGATGGAGCGGGAGCTACAGCAGCTGAGGGCGCGCCAAGGGCGCCAAGACGCAGCGAGCCGCGCTCAAGTGAAGCGGCTTGCTTCACAGCTGCAGAGTCTCGAGCAGCAGCGCGGCGACTTCAGCAAGGTGCGCGCGCTCCTCGAGGCCCAGACGGCGCAGGCGGTGGCCATCGCGCATGGCAAGAAGCCGCCCGTGCGCTCAGTCGCCACCGCCACTGAGAGCGTGTCACGCTGGGCAGACCAGATCAAGCTCAAGGACGCGGCGAACATCCCAGGGCGAAGCAGCGCCAGCAGCGCCAGTGCCATGGCTATCTCGACATCACTGCCAAGCCGAGGGGCTCGAGCGCCGTCCCGAGCGCCGTCCTTGTCGACCTCTGCTGTGGCCCTCCGATCGCCGCGCTCTGTCGCCAGTCCCACGCCAATGAGCCGCTCAATTAGCAACTCCCCCTCGACGACGACCTTTGCCGCCGATGCAGCACCCGGCGCCGCCGTCGACCGCGGAAATTCTCCAACCGGCCCAAGCCCGAGCGCCCAACACGGCGCCAGCCACCGCGCCCAGCACGACGCCCAGCACAGCGGCCCGAGCCCAAGAGCGCGTGGCCTGCCCACCACAGCGCTCATCAGCCCGGGAGAGATGGCACGCGCCACGGCCGCAGCCGCGATAGCACGGCGTGCTAGCCTCTCTCGCGTCGGCAACACCTCGCCTGCATCGGTAGTGCACGAGGCCGAGAGGCAACGGCAGCTCGAGAAGAAGGAGCAGCGGCGGCGGCGGGCCGCGAGCGAGAGTCCCGAGCGCGGCCGAAGCCCGTTCAGCCCCGTGGCCGACCATCCTCAGGGATGGGTTCCGGTCGAGGGCAGCTTAGGGCTCGCTTGGATGCCGCCGGATGCGGCACGGGCGGCCGCACGGCTGCGTCGGCTGAGCGGCTCCAGCCGGGCGGGCGGGACATGCTCCTCTTCTCTCAAGCATCCGTGTATGAGCTCATCTACGAGCCCACCCCTCGCCACCGTCGCCTACTCACCCAACCCGCCTGTCCTCTTCACATGCTCCTCCGCGCATGCGGACCCCTCCTCCGCTCTCCTCGCTGCCAACGCTCGCGGAGGTCCGGCGAGGTCCAATCTGGCAAATCTGGCAACGGGCGCAAAGTCGCCTCGGAGCGTAGCCCAGGACAAGGACGAGGAGGACGAGGAGGAGGAGGAGGAGGAGGACGAAGAGGAGGGCGAGGGCGAGAAGACGGCCAGCGCAGCGGCAGCGGAGGCGCCCAGCGCGGTGCCCACGAAGACGCCAAAGACGCGGTGCGTCGCGGCCGTGGATCCGGGCCGCTGCGGCAGCCGACCGTCTGCCTCGCCAGCGACCCCTCCAGTGTGGCATCCAGCACACCAGCCCGAGGTGCGCCTGCACTTTGAGAGTGGAGTCGCGCTGAGCCCCGAGGAGGTCCACGCGATGCTGCTTCAGCCAGCGGGCGTGGCTCTCAAGCCGGGCGCGAGGCCAAGTGGGGCGCACCACACCTCCGACGGCGTGCTGGCCGTGATCAGCGTCGGTCTGGCCGAGAGCCGCGTAGCGTGCCGGTCCTGGCGCGAGGCGTACCAGCTGCTCACTTACGTGACGCCCGAGGTGCAGCGCCAGCTCGGGATTCGGTGCCGCCCTGCCGTGCTCGACGGCGTGCCGCTCACGCGAACGCAGATGTGCCGTCTCGCCCAGAGCGAAGGCGACGTGCGCAGCCCGCACGTGACGCGGGCTGGGATCACCCCACGCGGCTCGGACGTCGACGCCGAATGGAGGGCACGGCTCAGGGAGTGACGCTGTTGACACGGCTGACGTCGTCCAAGTCCAGAATCAGATCACGTCTTCACAACTGTCGACTCGTCTCACTGTCACACGAAAGACACGGGCGTCGGGCCACACGCCCCGCCGAAAACGTACCTGAGAGACCCAGGGACCAGGTGTGGCCACAGCTCCTCGCGGCACCGGTGGGGCGCGTCGCAAGACGGAGCGGCACGTACGTTCAAACCGCGGTATCGAAAGCGTCTCAAGTCCCCGCGCCGCGGGACGCGCCGGCGCAGGTCGCGACGCCGCCCGCGCCGGGCGGGGCGGGGACCGCCTTTCGTCGCTCGTTTTGCTAATGCACCGCACGGCCCGTGCGCCTGAATAGGAAACGAGTTATTTTGGAGTAGTTTGATACATTCTGGCAGAACACTCGTGGTGCCCATGTTCGATGCTGTCGATGTTGACACACTGATGAGTGAGTCCGTTACTTTGCCGCGTCTCTTGCCTCACTTGAAGTTGGGGCCCTGGCCAATGGCCTGACGCAGCGCCGAAGAGCGCACGAACGCGGAGCGAAGCTCTTTACGATCGACGCCACCGTTAGCATTCGTGTCGAGCATCGAGAAGATGTTAGTGATGGCCGCGTCCGAGAAATTGCTAAACTGTCGCAGGTGCACACGCAGCTCGGCGTCGGTGATCTCGCCATCATTGTTACCATCGATCGCATTGAAGAGGGCATCGGCATCCGCGTGGATGAGCTCCTTGAACTGTTCATTATAGTTGCCAAAGCCAGGAGCCTTGCGCAGAGGGGTGTAGTTAGCGAAGCCCGCGATGAGCTCCTCCAACGACAGGCAGCCGCTCTTGTCAATGTCGAGCTTCTCAAAGATCTTTTCTACGGCCTCAGCTTTGTAGCCGCTGGCGGTCAGGTGACTCATGAGCTCCTGAGCGCAATCAACACGGCCAGCCCGCTGAGTTCAACGCAGGCATGCATGCGGGTGATTGGATGTGAGAGCTGGGCGCGCACCTCTTTAGTCACAGTCCCGTCGCCGTCAACATCAACAACACTGAAGACCGCTTCAGCGTCCTGCTTGATATTGCTATCAATCGATACCATGCACACGGGCGCTGGCATGCGGAATGGAGACGTCAGCATCGTCGAAGGCCTGGCCGACAGCGACAGACCGAGGGCGGCGAACGACAAGCCGAAAAGCGCCATTCTCTTGAGGAATCTTAGATGCTTTTCTCTAAAAAAGGGATCTCGCCTCGGAGGTCAACCGTGATTTCGTGAAACCTCGCGATGCGAGATGCAGCACCCTCGGGGGGTGTAGCCTAGGAGTCCCGTGCAGAGCGTCGCGCCTGCCGCCGGGCGGCTGCGGCAGCAGATGCCTCTGCACGCGTCTTTCGGATGTGGCACGCGACGCAAAGCACCTGCATGTTCTCGACGGTGCACTCGCCGCCGCCATCGCGCACGGCGAGCCGATGGTCCGCATGCCACGCATGGCCAGCAAGGTGAGGCGCCTCGAGCAGTCGGGCGGCCAGCGCCGTCTCCGCCGCAATCGATGGCGCGAGCTGCTGCAGTAAGGCCGATCGCGCTGCCCCGGGCGGCGCCTCGGTGAGGAGCGCGCACAGTGCGCCTGCATCGAGGCCGCAGCTCGCACACACTGCCCCGTCAAGGGAGGCGAGCTGACGGCGCAGCGAGGCGCTGTGCCGGCGGCCGAAATAGACTGCACGACACGCACCTCCGCAGAAGAGCTCGACATCGCTGCGAGGGCTTGCGGTAGGCACACCGGCGGCGGCGAGGGCGGGGGCGAGGGTGGCGGACGCAGCGGGGGATGCGGCGGTGGCAGCGACGGCAAGGCGGCGCGCACGGGCGGCAGGAGAAGAGGGCGTTGCTGGCGATGCCGTCGCGTCGGTGGGGGCTGTGCATGCCTGGGCTGTGAATGCCTGGGCTGTGAATGCCTGGGCTGTGAATGCCGTCGCGTCGGCGGGGGTGTCGCCAGCCCCTGCAGCAGCCCAGGCATTCACAGCCTCGGCATTCACAGCCTGGACACTCGCAGCCTCGTGACGCCACGTCGGCGGGAGGAGTAGCGGCGTGTAGCAGCCAAGACAGAGGACACGGCCGTCGCCACTGAGGGCCAGGGGCATCGTCATGCACCCGGCGCGACCGACAGTGCGCGCGATGCCCCACACCACGAGGGCTGGAGCCCCCTCTTCCGGCTCGTGTCGAGGACGTTCTCGCCGTGTTGAGCGGTGGCTTCTCTTCTGAGCGGCCGCCTGGGTGGGGGACGCCGCAGAAGACGACGCTGCTGACGCGTCGGCGCCCTCGGCATCGTCGCCCTCGGCATCGCCCTCGAATCCTTTTCCGTCACGCAGAGGAGGTCCCTCCACGTCCTCGTCGCCGCCCACGCCGGTCACCGCCTTGCCTCTTCCGAAATAAGGCGAAACGGACGCGGGACCTGAAGACGATGCGGATTGTCCGCTAGTAGCACGTCTGGAGGGCGTTGCAGCGGGCGTGGAAGCCGCCACCGCCGCACACGATGCCACGCGAGGCAAGGGCGAGGCTCTTCGAGCTGGGGATGATTGGCTATCCAATTGGACACGTGGCGACGGCCGATGCCGCGCCGTCGCAGGCGGCTGGAGGAGCGGCGGTAGGGGCGATGGCGGTGGGGCTTCAAGGGGCATCTGCAGCGGACGCCCTCGCAAGTGCCGCCGCTGCAGCGACGACAGTGCGCGCCATGCACGGAGGAAGCGACTGGCAAGAGCCATCAGAACAGCATCTGCAGCGGAGCCTTCATTGGCCGAGCCTCCCGTTGCCTCGTCGGTCGTCGGCAGCTCGTCCGTGGCGTACGAACAATGAAGGGTCCACCAAACGTCGAGACTCGTCGTGTCGGGTGCGCCCGCCCCTGCTGCCGCGTCTGCGTCATGCGCTGACTCGACAGCGCGCGGCAGGTACACGTGCACGCGCCCCGTAGCCGCGCTGCACTCGAAACGCCATGCAGAGAGCGACACGTCAGACAGCACGAGATCCGGCACGAGATCAGAAACGAGATCCGGCCCTGCGGCCTCTGGCGGCGGCGCTGGCGGCGGCGCTGGCGGCGGCGCTGGCGGCGGCGCTGGCGGTCGTACCAAGGCTGCCGCTGCCGGCGGTTGCGTGGGGAGGAGGTCCACATTAGCTTTTGGAGGTCGGCATAGCGTTCGAAGTCGCGCGGAGCGCCTCGTGCCATCATGGAGCATCAGGCATCCCTGCGCCACCTCCATCGCCTCCACCGTGGATGCCTGCTCCACTGCCCCTTCGGCCTCCTCACCCTCCTCTACTGCCTCACCCATGGCCTCAACGGCCTCTTTGGTTGCCTCCTGCGCGGCCACATGCATGCCGCTGGTGCTGGCCGTACCGGGCATACCCGGTCCGTCCGTAACGCGGCGTACCGCTCGTTCGCTCTGCTTGATCAGCTGAGAGTGGCGACGATCAAAGCGGCATGCCTGTAGCTCACGCCGCCTCGCCAGTGCGCTCGCGCTTTCTTTTGGAGTGGCGAAGGTGGCAACGGCGGAGGATGCTGCCGCACAGGGCGAGATTTCGGGCGAGATATGGGGTGAGATACGGGTCGAGATGGCGCGCCGATTATTGCGACGGGCCGACGGCGGCGCTTCGGCCACGCGCACTTCGGCGGCCGCCCCATTGCTCACAGGTGGAGCCGCCACAATCGAACAGTCGTGCTGCATGCCATCATCGGCCTCCTCAGCGGCCTCGTCGAGAGCTTCGCATGCCGCCGCGCTGGACGGGTGTGCGATGAGGATGGTGACACTGACGGCGCTCGACTGCCCCTTGCGATGGAGCCGATCCTCTGCCTGCGCCAGCCACGCCGCGTCCGGCGGCAGCTCCGCGAAGATACATTCACTCGCTGCACTCAGATCAATGCCGAGCGCCGCTGCGGTGACCGAGATGAGCGCCACCCGCACTGATGGCTCGTGGTGAAAGCGGCGAACAGCCAAGTGGCGCTGCGGGAGCGGCGTGCTTCCGTCGATGCGCACGTGCGCCGTGCCAGTTGCATGCAGGCAGGCCTGCAACCCGTCCATCACACGCCGGTGGTGTGCGAAGATGACGAGCTTGCGAGAGCATGTGATCGGCTCCGTTTCGCCCACCGCATCACCCGCCGCCTCGCCCGCCGCCTCGCCCGCCGCCGCCTGTGCCTTCGCCTCCGCCTCCGCCTCCTGCGTCTTCAAAGCCTCCGCGAGAAAGAGCCTCACTGCGGGCAACTTGATGAGCCCGGCGAGCTCATACTTGCTTTGGTGGGAGATAGGATCGCCTCCCTTGACGTCCCCCTCGGGTCTGGCTTCGGGTTCATCGGGTCTGTCGACAAGCATCGTGGTGGTAGTGTCCAATCCCGCCACCCCAGCCTTCTCCTCATTTGAAGGCGCAAGCGTCGATGGCACCTCCCCTTCGCTCCCGTGCACACTCCCGTGCACGAGAGGCAGCTTGAGCCAGCGGCGCCGCTTGGGAGGCAGCTCCATGAGTACCTCGGCCTTGCGCCGACGCGCCAGGACGGCGCTCCGCAGCAGCAGATGTAACTCCCAGTCGCGTGAGCCGCCACCGAGGGGAGCCGTCCAGCCCTGTGAGAGCGGCACGGACGCGCAATACTCGCGCCCAAAATGCCATTTGTCACGCCCGAGTAGGCCGGGGCGCAGCATGTCCACCTGGCGAAACAGGGCAAATGGCCGCGAGAGGGATGGCGTGCCCGAGAGCAGCAGCACGTGCCGCGTGCGCGCCGCGAGTGCCGCGACCACCTCTGTCTGCTGCGCATCGGTGGCCCGCGCGGTGGTGCCAAGGCAGTGCGACTCGTCGACGACGATCGCCTTCCACGCGCGCGCGGTGAAGGCTCCCTGCAGAACCGTCGCCATCCGAAAAGAGGTGACCACTACCTTCGGCGTTGGGGCGTCTTGATGGAGGGCATCGCATGCGCCAGCGATCACATGCACGTCGCGCGGCGTGAGCAGCTCTGGCAGCCAGCGCTCAAACTCCTCGGCCCACATGATGCGGAGCGAGGCAGGTACGATGAGGAGCACTGGCCACGGTCGTAGCGCACCCACGCATGCAATCGCCTGCCGTGTCTTGCCGAGGCCCATCTCGTCGCCAAGCAGCCCGCGACCGTCCCATGAGAGAAGCTGCTCCACGCCGCACCGTTGGAATGGCAGAAGCGAGTCGCGAAGCCGACACGGCATGCGTGCAATGTGCGCGGCCACGGCATCGGCGGTGTTGGCCGCGGTCACGGCCTCGGCCGGCAGCTCGCGGAAGAAGCGCAACGTGCATGCGGGTACCTGCCCATCAGACGCAATCGGACGCAATCGGACGCAATCGGACGCAATCGGACGCAATCGGACGCAATCAGACGCAATCAGACGCAAGCAGACGCAAGCAGACGCAAGCAGACGCAAGCAGACGCAAGCAGACGCAAGCAGACGCAAGCAGACGCAAGCAGACGCAAGCAGACGCAAGCAGACGCAAGCAGACGCAAGCAGACGCAAGCCACGTACCGGCTGAACATGGAGCCCCACGCTCCCACTGCCGAGCTGCCGCAAAAGGTCGTCGTGCTCCTCGAGACGAAAGGTGGCCGTTGCTCGCGCACTCGCTGCGGCTGCCGCCCAGTCGGCCCGGGGTGATCTACTGCACGCAGCTGTTGTCACCCGTGACAGGGCCGTGCGCAGCACTGCTTGCCCTTCAGCGGTGCCGTCACTTGACCACACACGAAGCGTGTCCGGCGTATCCACCTCGACACGCACTGTTGCGCGTGCAGCACGCCGGAGCACCTGCTCGCTCTCGCGCCCGAGATGCACAGTATGGCGGCACTCGGGGAAGAGGGAGCAGCCAAGAAATGGCCCGTAGCGCCCATCACGCGGCCTCATCACGCCCGTACCGCAGACTGGGCAAGGCGAGCCGTCGGTCAGCGACTCATCCGGCTGGAAGAATTGGCTGCGCTTGCGCGACGAGGGCGCATCCGCCACGAAGAATTGGCTGCGCTTGCGCGACTTGGCAGCTTGGAAGCCGAGCGACATCGAGCCTAAAAAAGTTCTCAACACAACATTCCTACCCGGACGTCATCGTGCACCCCTTGCAACCCTCCGATCCCCTCCAATCGGAGCGTCGTCCCGGTAAGTTTGGAGAAGTTTGTCATGATTTGGCGAAAGAAAAGTCGGACCGCCTCTTTCCTGACGGGGTGTGTTGAGGAGTCTCCTTGCCATATGTCCCACCTTCCCACAAAGAGCTTCCATCCGTACGAACGCCGCGTCGACGGCGACCGCATCACGGAGATGGTCCCGGCGCATGAGTGGCTCAACCGCCCCGATTCCAACAAGCTCAAGGAGCGCGCTGACGGCCCTCCGGTGCTCCCTCGCCACATGCCCCGCGACCACCTCCACGACCGCAACCGCGAGCTCACGGTCTTCGATCCAGCTGATATGGGTCGCACGCAGTACGTGCGCGCGACGCGCCGCCGCCTCCCTTCGCCCGAGAGCGAACAGCAGATGCGCAACCAGAACTATGCGCGACAGCGGGACCTGGAGCTGCAGGAGCAGCGCGCGGCCGAGGAGGCCAACGAGCTCATGGAGCCGCGCAGCATGGGCATCAAGGCGATGTACGACGCGCGCAGGACAGGCCAGATGTACGGATCGCAGGCGGTCGTCGTGCCACCTGAAAACCAGCGCATGGCTGAGCTCAACAAGAAGTTGGGCGTTGACAAGGTGAAGCTCGTGACCAGCCCTCTGCAAATCGACACTACGCCTCAGTCGGGCCACAACACGCAAGGCGCTGCTCCCGGTCAAATGGTGGCCGCGCCTCCGAATCCGGTCTACGCCCCAAAGACTACCCTGCGCGGCAACTGTTGGCCGACGACGGAGGAGTACTACAGAAAAAAATGAGCCCCCCGAGCTTGAGGCGCCCGAGAGTGGCGAACTAGCAAGCGCGGAGACGCGTAGCAAGCGCAGGGACGCGTAGCAAGCGCAGAGACGCGTAGCAAGAGCAGAGACGCGTAGCAAGTGCAGAGATGCGTGGATGTGCGCGAACAGAGAAGCGAAGCCGGAGCACGGCGCGACAACGGGCCGAAGACGCGTCGCAACGCAGCACGCCGGCGTCCGCCGCGCGGACCGCGCGCTCGCTCTCTCAGGGCTGTCAGCAGGTCGTGTACTATATAAACACTATATATCCGTTGTCAATCCGCGCGGCCACGTAGCCGTGGCGGGCGGCTCACGTTCTCGGACTCGGTCTGCTCGCGGAGGTGCGCGCTCTCAACACTCAAGACCCAGACGTGTAATCACACGTCCCCACCCTCAACCCTCCCTTTGAGTGCGCAGCGTACCGGATCGCTGCAATGCCTACTCAGAAGCGCACCAGGAGATCTTTATGTACTATGGGCCTGCTGGGATGTCGGATGTGCCTCTCCGCGTAAGAACTAAGCTAGCGCGGTCTCGGCTGCGTTCTCTCAAATCTGGACGCCGAGGTGCTGCCGGACAAGAGCTTCGAGCGCGCCCTGACCATTGGGCACGCCCTCGAGCCGGTGCACCTCCTTGCCGTCGCGCAGGAAGATGAGCGTCGGCAGTGCCGATACACGCAGCTCGCTCGAGAGTTCCCCTTCCTTGTCTGAGTCGAGCTTGACCACGCGCACGCGCTCGCCGAGGGTCGCGGCGAGCTTGGACAGCATCGGCGTGATCATCTTGCAAGGTCCACACCACGTGGCGAAGACGTCGATGAGCAGCGGCGTGCGGGCGTCCGCCATCTCTGTCCGCAGATCACGCCCGATCACGATCGTTGCCTCTCCTGGCACGAGAGCTCCACTCCTCGAGAAGGATGCTGCCCGAGCCTTGAGGCCCGCCAGACGTGCCGCCAGCTCCTTCTTCTCAAAGAGGTCACCCCAGCTAGTCTGGCGCGCGGCGAGCTCGGCGCGGATCTCATTGACTTTAAGCTGCATTGCTTCGGCGAATGCTTTCTCGTAGGCAACAGCGTAGGCCTCATCCTCACTCTTCGTCTCAGGAGATGCGTTCGAAGTAGCTGCGACGGTGGTTTCGGCAGGCGGCGGCGGCGGCGGCGGCGGCGGCGGCGGCGGCGGCAGTTGGCGAGCCTTGTCCAACGCCTGCTCTAGTGTTTCCTTGTCGAAAATGACTCCGCGCCACTCAACACCGAGGAGGTCGAGCTCTTCTTTGAGCTCCTTTACGCGCATCGCAGAGGCGGGCTTTGCCGCTGCCGCGCACATGTGGATCGCTTGTGGTACGCGATGTTGCACGAGAAGCGCCATCGTCTCCGCGATGAACAGGATCAACATGATTGATTGCCCGTGGTACATGTAGATGGACGAGACACTCGATGCCTAGTGCTCGCCTTTTGCATCGGTCCCACGGCGACGCACAGCGAACGCATCCGGTCGATGATGGGGGTCTTGACGTCTGGAAGTTCAAGACTTGTCTTGACTTGCCTTGTGCCGTCGCGAATCTTGCGCGCAGAGCAGAGATCTGGAGAATGACGCACCTAATCCGCCTCGTGCTCGTCCTGCTTGCGTGCGCGTCCGGCTTCGTCGTGCAGGCTCCGATCCGCTCGGCGACTGCATCGCGCGCGGCTGTGACGACCATGGGCGCGGCCAAGGATGGCCCTTTCACACCCATCGTGCTTGCGGCCAAGGTGGTGCTCGGTGAGAATCTTCTGCAAAAGCTGCGTGGCAAGGGCATCGCGCTCCACTCTCAAGAGATCAACAAGTTCTGCGCTGAATGTGCGTTCGCGCCACCGAACCCATTATGCAATAACTTCCAACCGTGTGGAAGCCCTGGCTTGAAGCTGGCTCACGTGTTCCGCCTGTGGCTTGTGCGCTTGCAGTCGGTGTGCCGAAGAAGATGAACCAGGCGCTCATCAAGAAGGCGAAGGCTGTCGGCAGCGACCTCGGCTTCCTCTCGTGATCAGCCGCGGTTGGAGAGATCAACCGGTGCGGGATTTCAGTTCCATGTTGCATGTACTGTAGGTCACTTTGGACCGCCCTCCTGCCATAACCCTGCATGCCTGCAAAACCCGGGTGCACATCCACCTGTCGCTCGTGAGCGGAGACAATCAGACGTTATAGAAAGTATGCAACCTCTCAAGGGCGCTAAGTTCTTCTCTTTATATCGTATCGACGTTCTAGTGTCCACTTTCGCGCTTAATTTCGCGCCTTTCATTTCCTATTCATTTCCTATTTCATTGCAACGCGTTCGTCCGCATTCCGGCGCTTTTCCGGTTTCGCGTTTGCAATTGTTACCCAATGTGAATTTGTGTGGGTTTCAAGCAGCCGTGAGATCGGATGAGAGATGTTCTGACCGTCGTTCGCTAGCGAGAGCGAGCACGGGTGGGCGTCGCGGGCGCGAGAGACCACAGACTTTCTAAAAAGCCTCTTACTCGAACTCCTTCACTTTTAAAGACTGTAGACTCTTCTCAACTACGTGCTGTGAATTCCCTTGTTTTCCAAGTCAAGTCAAGTCAGCTCTATACAAAAAACCCAGACAACCAAACGGAAGCCTTTCGAATGCAGGGGCTAGACTTGACTTGGTTCGACTTGACTTTACTTGACATGTTTTACATGACTGTGCACAACGCGCGGGGAAAACCACCTTTCGCACCTTGTTCGCGATGGTGCCGGCGCCCCTCCATCGCGACGCTGCAAGAACAGCGGATGCGACGGCTCTGACAATCCGCTCGTGCTCTGCCTCCCCTCGTGTGCACAGTACGTGACCGTCGTCGGCGGCGGCAACTCGACTCCCATCTTTGCGGCGCTCGCTGCCGATGCTGGCCACACGGTCGCGATTCTCACTCGCCGGCCTAAGGACTGGGACGCCAACGACATTGGCTTCGTAAACGACGACTTGGGCTACTGCGATGGCAAAACTGAGTTTCGTACCAAGATTGCGCTCGTTACGGCCGACCCCGCAGAGTGCATCCCGCAGAGTGACATGATCTTTATCGCTGGCTTGCCTATCCACCACAACCCGGAGGTGCTCCGGAAGATCAAGCCGCACATGGACATGACGAAGCACGTGTACGTGGGCTCGATCTGCGCGTACGGTGGCTTCAACTGGGTCGCCGCGGAGGCGCTCGGCGAGGGTGCGTACTCGCTCTTCGGCACGCAGCTGATCCCATGGTGCTGTGGAACCAAGGAGTACGGTCGCACGGGGGCGATCTTCGGCGCGAAGCGGCTGCTCCGCATCGCGACCGAGGGCGGCGAGGACAAGGACGGCGTGGTGCCGCTCCTGGCCAAGATCCTCAAGATGCCCTTCCTCACGCACACGGACTTCATCGCATCGACCCTCTGGCCCAACAATCCGTCGCTGCACCCGCCCATCTTGTACGGCCTCTTCAAGGACTGGGACGGTAAGACGCCGTATGACCCGGCGACGCTGCCGACGCTCATCTACGCCGACCTGCGTACCGACTCGGCCAAGACGCTCGTCGCCGAGGACCTTGAGCTCTGTGCGATCGCCAAGAAGCTCTCGGAGATGTATCCGAACAACCGGCACCTCAAGTCGAACTTCTCGATGCACCACTGCGTCAACGAGAACTACTTGGAGCAGATCACGTGCAAGTGGGACGCGGTCTCGTCCATCATCACAAACAAAGCCTTCTCAAAACATAAGATCCCGTACACTCAGGTGGAGGGCGGCGTGGTGCCCACTCTCCAGCACAAGTTCTTCGAAACGGACCTACCGTTTGGGCTGTGCACCTTCGTGGACATCGCGCGCATGATCGGCGTCGAGACGCCCACGATCGACGCGATGATCTGCTGGAACCAGAAGCTGATCGGCAAGGAGTACATGACCGCCACCGGGCTGATCGATGGCCGTGATGCGGGCGAGTGCGTGCTGCCGTCGAAGCTCGGGCTGACGGCGACGACCCTCGAGTACGGCTTCCGCGGCGGCACGCCGGCGGAGATCTCGTGAGGGATTTTACGTGTGCGTGTGTGGGGGGTGGGCGCATCGGGGGAAGGAGGAGGACGTTGATGTGCCCAATTGGGTACCCAATTCCCGGCAGTTCAAGCGTCATAAAAAACGGCAGGGCGTAGGGGTTCTGTACGCGAGGTCGACTTATGGGGCGACAAACTAGCCGTCCGCGATGCGCCACGGTTGGGTGTCGAGTTACAAACATTGACTGTGAATGGGGGGCCCCCCCGACCGACGAGCCGACCCAGGAAAACGGACGAGGGAATTGCCACCACCGGCGCTCCCAAGATGAGCACGCCGCCTCGCCGCACTCGTGAGCGGCCGCGCATGGCCACTCCGGACGACGACGACGCGTCGGACGGTGAGCAGTCGCCGTTGCGCACCAAACAGGCGGCCCGCGCACGGAGAGGCCTCGAGGCGGCCAAAGAGCGTGCGCGTGGCCTCTTTGGCAAGAAAGAAAACAGGCCCGCTGGGGCGTCGACTCCGGTAGCAAAGTCTACTCCGCGCGCAAAGTCTCCTCAGGGCGCAGCCAAGGACAACGACGACGACGACAACGATGACGACGGTGTGGACGACGGCGAGGACGACGACGACGGCGAGGACCGCGAGGACGCTGGCGCCAGTGCAGCACTCGTCCCGAATAAGCGCGAGAAGACGACGGATGAGCAGGAGGAGCACTCGTTGCTGATGATGGGCCTGACCGAACCCGCGCGGCCCACCTTTGCGCCGCCAAGCGCCGCGGTGGAGGCGGGCCTGTACTGCGTGCCGAGGAGCGGACCGCGCTCAAACGGCTTCCTGGCCTCGGCGCTCAGCCTCTCGACCAGTACGGCGCTGTTCAGGGATCGCGATGCTGCGGACGGGCTGCACGTGGAGGCGATGCCGCATATGAGTGCGCGCGCGCAGCACCGGCACGCCGAGCGGCTCGGCGCCACCGAGGGCAGCGAGTTCACGCCTCCATCGAAAATCCGTCGCATCACCGCTGGTGTGGTGCGGCGCCAAGGCGATCCCGTACGCCACGTGCGTGTGCGCCCTACGCACCCGGGCATGGCGTCCGCTGTCGAGCTCAAGCACGTGCGGCCGAGCCGCCACCTGGTCGACGCGGCGTCGCGTGCCTCGGCTCAGCCGCACACGCTGCAGGTCGCCATCGGTCTGCTGCAGCTGCACGATCATCCGTACTTCCGCGAGGAACATACGCTGCAGGTGACGCGGCGGAGTGCCTCTGATGGCCGCGGAGGTCCCTTCAAGTCCCACCGGCTGACCGCCGATGCCTTACACGTCCCACTGATTGGCCTCCGATGCCCTTTCCCTTTTGCTCGCAGCGCCGGCTGCGCTCGCTCGCCGAGCAGCTCGGGGAGTTGCATCAACGAGAGACGCTCCACATCTGCCGACGGCGCGTGATCGACCTCCGCCGCCGCCTGGAGCCTAACCTGAGCACGAGCCGGCCGACGAGCCCAGCCGAGATGGAGACCGCTCGGAGGTTGGCGGTCGAGCTGCTCAAGACACGACAGGAGCGCGATGAGATCGAGTGCGCGCACCGGCTGCTCGCCCGACGAATGCTCGATCTGTGGCATCGGATCAAGCGCGAGCGCGAGCAGCAGCAGTTCAGCGCCACGCGCGCCAAGCTGCAGGTACAGCTGCTCGACGAGCCCGAAGACCTCGCCGACGAGCTCGAGCAGGAGCTCAGCGAGCGGCGGCTGCTGCATGTGCTCAATACGGCGCGTGACGCGGGCGGCCCGGCGGCGCGCGAAGCCCCTTTTGACGAGGCGCAGGCGCGCGCCGCCATTGCCGAGCGCCAAGTGGCGCTGCGCCGGGCGCCGGACGAGCGCACCCTAGTGCCCGTGTATACCGAGGAGTCGCCAGCATCCGACTACGTCCTACTACCCCTCGACGAGCGTCGGCGGCTCGAGGCCGCGTCGCGGGTGGAGCTGTATGCTGTGCTCCTCGTCGACGGGCGGGTTGTCGGGCAGACGGAGTCGACGCTCATCCACCCGCTCGACTTTTGCTGCCGCTTCAACACGTGCGTGCAGCTGCAGATGCTCCAGGCGCCACGTACGCTCTCGCTACAGCTCTGGCAGCGCAAGTGGTCGGGCTTTGCAGACTCGCTGCTCTCTGAAGTCTTCCTCGCTGTGCCCGCCGCCGCCTCGCCCGCCGCACCGCGCTGGGAGCAATACTCGTTTGCGTCGGAGCGCCCCTTTGGCGAGACGAAGCGCGCGCCGGATGAGAAGCCCCGGCACGAGGGCGAGGTGGCCTTGCATCCCATTCGATGCCTGTGCGGCCAGGTCAATGTCTCCGTGGCCTGGGCCACCCCACCCGCGCGCGCGGGCTCACCGTCGGTGCCGTCGGCCTCGTACACGGCCTCAGTGGCCCGCGGCGACACCGGCAGCGCGTTTGGGTCCCTTGACATGATGCGTGTGCGCGAGCACGTCCGCGCTGAGGACCTCGACCCAAACGCGCCGTCGGACGTGCCGCTCTTCGCGTTGCTCTCGCGCGGCGGCGCGCGCGCGCGCGGCTTCCGCGCCTTCCGGTTCGCCAAGGAGCTGCAGCTGGTCAAAGATTGGTTCCTCTCGGACCGGTTGCAGCTCCTCCAGATCCGGCGCGACCGGCCGGGCGATTGGCTCCTTCTCTCACAGACCGAGCGTGGGGTGCCTCTCCGGGATGCCGAGATGTCGGCAGCGCAGCGAGACCTTCTCACCGGCCTCGCGACGAGCGCGAGTGCGCGCGAGGAGGAGGAAGTGCTTGAGGACCAGACGAAGCACAAGAACCGCGTACGCTCGTGGGCCAAGGGCGTCGTCGCGCGCCAGCAACGCGCCAAGACGGGCAACCTATTCGTGCTCACGACCAAAGACGTGGTGCGCGAGCCGCTGCGCGAGGTCGAATTCTTCAAGTTCAATCTGAACGAGATTCTCGAGAAGGCCTTCGCCTCCCATCGCAAGCTGCGCCCGATGCCGATGAAGCGCAAGCCCGGCGACGTCGCGAAGGACGTGCCGCGCACAGTCGAGGTCGCTGTCCAGCAGGGCGTGGACCTGCCAATACGAGCCGGCTCGGCGGCCGACGCAAACCGCACTCGGCTGTTCGTCGAGATCGCCTTCCAGGGCCGCACTATGCGCACCGACGTCAAGGCGGGCTCATCGCCCATGTTCAACCAGCGCTTCTCCTTCCCGCTCACGCTGCCTGCGGGCGAGACGTTCGACCAGTCGGCGGTGCTCAACCTGAAGGCGGACGTGACCTTCAACCTTTTCGACCGCTCCGAAGGTGTCTCGAGCGACCCTCGCGACACGAGCGTGCGCACACTGCGCGAGGAGCAGCGCTGGCTCGGCTCGTTCACGCTGCCGTTTGCGAGCCTGTACCGCGCGGGCGAGGTCAAGGGGGTCTTCTCCCTCGATCTGCCGCCGATCTTGCTCGGCTACGTCAAGGACGCGCGCTCGAGCTCGCGCAAGCTCGTGCCCAACGCCGCGCTCCAGCTCTTCGTCACCATCAACCCCCTGCTGCCCAAGCTCGTCGAGAAATCGCCTCCGCGCTTCTCTCGAGCGGACCAGGAGATGGGCGACTTCTCGATCAACTGGAGCAAGGATTGCAAGCGGCTCACCCCGCCGGCCGCGCGCCATCGCGAGCGACCGATCACCGTCTTCGCCCCCACGGCCACCGGGGAGAAGGCGCTCGTGTGCCGCTTCGTGCGCCCGCAGCCGCCGCCGGCAGCCGACCTGCTCCCCCGTGATGAGCGCACCCTGCTCCGCTTCGTCAGCTGCATCCCATTTTTGGACGACTCGGCGCTCGGCGTGGCGCTCGACGTGTGGAACACGACGCGCTCCTTCCTCGACCTGTGCGCGGGCGACACCGAAGAGCACGCGCTGCTGCTGTGCAACCTGTTCCTCGGCATCGGCAAGAAGGCGTACGTGGTCATCGGCGATCAGATGCCCGAAGGCGAGGTGTATTACGTGCTCACGCGGGACGGGCCCGACATCAAGCTGTGGGACGCGAACCGAAACATGGTGTACGCGCGCGACCCGGACCCGCGTGGGGCGCGCACCGAGCCTCTCTCGGCATGTCCCCTGCTCACCGTCGGCTGTGTCTTTGACGACAACAACCTGTGGGCCAACATCCAGCTGTTTGAGCGCCCCGCCGAGATGTCCTGGATCTTCAACGATCCAAAGTGCTGGAAGCCCTTCTTCGCCCCCGAGGGCGTCGCGACCAGCCTTGCCAGGGGCTTCAAAGCGCCAAAGACGCTGCAGTCGCTCCAGGTGCCCGACCAACTCGAGTACCGTCGCACCGCCGAGGAGTACCGCGCTAATCTCGAGTCCGAGGTTGAGGAGCGACTGCGCAAGGAGTTCGAGGACGCGCGCGGCCATCGGCCCACCGACTGGAACAGCTCTGTCTCGCGAACCCTCAAGGAGATCCTCAAGCGCTTCGAAGCGGCGGCGAGCGGCGGCGCAGAGATCTCGCAGGCGGTGCACGACGACAAGCTCGAGAAGGTGATGGCCACCTTCGGGCTCCAAGGCTTCCCGCTGAACACGTCTCTGGCCGCGCCGCTGGACACCAACCCGGAGAACCCGGCGCCCGACCTTGATGCACTTATCCAGCAGCTCCAACATACGCGACTCTACCTGGTCGATGGTCCCAAGATCCAGTTTGCCATCGCCGCGTACGTGCACGCGTACCCTAACAACGTGACGAGCGTGTGGGTGTACGCTGCCGCGCTCAAGGACAAGCGCACCCCGGGGCAGACTGACTGATGGGAGGGGCGGCGCTCGCCATGGCGCTCATTGTCGCGCTCGCATGTTTAGGGCATGTTCTTTGGCGCGGAGGACCGGTGACGTAACTCGTGTGGTGCCGTACGCCCAGAAGCATGTGGAGGGGAGGGGGATGCCCGAGGCGCGTTCGCGCGCGCCGGTTGACATACGTCCGCTCGGCGATGCCGGGGAGCGCGCGAAAGGCGGTGCGCATCTCTTCTCGCGTCGTGTGTTTTGGATTATCGACCGGCGGCGCGCGCGGCTGCCCGCACGTGTTTCTGTTATACACTACCGACTACGAACGGGTGAGTACTTCAAACGTTACTGCGGGTACGGCGATTGACTCCACACTATCTATGAGTCATGACGTATATATGATTCGTATGAGTCGACCCGCCGGAGGCCGCGGCACCTGTCAGTGTGAGGGTGGCGCGTGCGGGCGGCCGCGCTGGCGCTCCGCTGGCCGCTCCTCCTCCTGCCGCACGGCCTGTGCGCTGTGGTCCTGCTGCGCGCCCGCCCGGGAGGCCGCGGCCGGACGGGAGCCGCAAAGCTCGCCGGTTAAGAGTGATCGCGGCCGGCGCGCCCGCGCCGGCGCGGGCGGCGACTCTCGGGGTTACCTCGGGGTGCCTCTGTCCGGATCTAACGCGGAAGCAATAACTGCCACTCTCGTCGCCACACGTGCGCCGCCGACAGTGATCAGGCGAGAGGCGGGGCGTCCAGGGGTCCTCGGAGCTAGCGGAGACGCATTGCACGCACATTTATGTGGTACTGCGCCGAGTGCGAACGCCGTATCGACTATGGCCTATGCCCTGCCCCCGGGGGCGATGAGTCGGGCGCCGCCGCGCGGGCGCGCATCGCATCGGCGGCCTTGTCGCGTCGCGCACCTCGCAGCTTGGCAATCTCGAGTTCGAGTGCCTTGACGAGCGGGCGCAGCGCGAGCTCATCGAACGCGCCCCTGCCCTTCTTGTACTCGTCGTCCATTGCCACTAGGGCGAGCGGCAGCGAATGAACGGCGGCGGGACCCACCTCAGCCGCCACCGCCGCCAGCAGATCTGCGTGGTCGTTGACGTCCTTGGCGCCGCACTGGGCGCTCGCGTCGGCGTAGATGCGCAGCCCAGGACCCGCCTGTGTGCTCGTGCTCTTTGCGTGCTCGGCCGGCACCGCCTCATCGTGCAGCTGCTGCTCGAGCGCCTGACGGAATCGCCATTTGGCGCCCTCGGGCAGGCGGCTCGCGTGCCAGCGGCATTGCTCGATCAAATGAGCCTCGGCATCGTCGGTTCTCATCCCGGAGAAGAGGGCGGCGAGCATGGGCGGCAGGGCGCCCACGAGCCCCTCGTGGGCCGCCAACCGCAGCACGAGAGCTCGCCGCTCGTCCAACTCCATGCCGCTCAGGAGCTTGTGCAGCACGCCAATGCGCTCATCGTCCGCTGCCTTGCCGAGTGTGCTTCGGCCGTACGAATCGAGGAGGGCGACGAGCACCTTGTGGCGTGTGCCCGCGCCGAGCGCGCCCACCTGCGCGTGCAACCGGTTCATGGGGTCGAGCAGCGAGAGCCGCTGCAGCTCGTCGATCGCGCGCGAGTGCTGCTGCATCGAATCGAGGAGTGCAGAGAGCTTCTTGGCGGTGTCCTGCACCTCCGCCTTTTCCCGCAAGGCCTCCGACTTGACGGTGCTGAGCACCATGTTCCAGCGGTTGAGCGCGAGCCGGAGCAGCTCGTTGCGCCCGTCCACGTCCTGCGCGAGCTCCTGCTTCGTGCGGTGCCAGTCTGCAAGCTGCTCTTCCAGGTCGGAGATCCGCGCGTGCAGCACCGCAACCTCGTCGAAGTACGTCTTGCATTCGAGCAGCGACTGCGCGTCGATGCGCCGGCGCCGACGCTCGATGTCCTCGTGGTTGACGTACACGGCGTGCAGCAGCTCCGTGCGCAGCAGCTGCAGCACGCCCGCAAAGTTGCCCGCTGCGGCGGGCAGCCTCAATAGGCACTCGCACACGCACGCTGTGCGAAAGCGGTCGGGACGGCGCCCGCCCGAGGTGGCCGCAATCGCCTGCCGCAGCTGCATCTCGATGAAGAGCGCGGGGCTCTTCATCGCGCTCTGCGAATCGAATTCCGACAGCCAGGATGCCATGATCACCGAGTTGACCGCGCTTGTGGCCTGCTTCAGCCGCGCGTCCTCCTTCAGCAGCTGCGGCGGCAACCATTGCAGGACGTGTTGACCGGCGGAGGTCGGCGTATTGGTCGTCGACGCCGCCGTGGATGACCGGTCAAGCGACGGCAGCGACGCCGTCTTGCGTGACTTGGGTGTCATTCGCATGCTTGCTCCGAGGGGAAACGCCTAAAGCTGTGAATTGAATAAAACATGGCTGTGAATTGAATAGCTGTCAATCGGGTCGCCCTGCTGTCCTTGACACACTACTCAAGCTTGAACCCTCCGGACGAGAACTCGAAGCCGATCGCATCCGCCGCCCGTTCCAGCGCGCGCACCTCGGCGTCGTCCAGGCGCCATCCCATCGAGCCGAGATTGTCGGACGCCATCGCGCCATCACGCGCTCCGGGAATGGGGATGGCACCCTTGCACACGCACCAGTTGAGGCTCACCTGAGCGACCGTCTTACCCCTAGCAGCCGCTACGCGCCGTAGCTCCGTGAGGAGGGGCAGGTAGCCCGCGCCGTACCCTTCGGTACCGCCGACCACATACTTCTTCATCGTCAGCGACTTTGGGAACCTGGGCATGCTGTCGGCGTCGTACCGGCCCGCGAGGAGGCCGTTGGCGAGTGGGAAGTAAGCGATCACTGGCACGTCGAGCTCGGCGCAGCGCTCCACCGTAGCCGCCGACGCCTTGCGATAGAGGAGCGAGAAGTTGATTTGGTTGCTTGCGAGTGGAATGTTGCGCTTGGCGAGGAACTCGTGCACGCGTGTGACCATGGTTGGCCCGTAGTTGCAGACTGCAACATTGGCTGCGAGGCCCTCCTCATAGCACCTCGCCAACCCCATCCAGTACTCCTCGTCCTTGCGACGACTCAACCCTAACGCCGAGAACGGCTGTATGATGTCAGGGAAGTGAATCTGGTACAAAGGAATCGTCTTAACGCCGAGGCGCTCCGCACTCTGCCGGCATGCCTCAACGACCGACTCCGCACCGGGGCGCCAGGGCACAGGAGCGAATTTCGTTGCAACCTGCAGCTCACCCTTCCCGCATCCGATCTTGACGCCAGCCTGCTCCGCAGCCCAACGCGTCTGTCGCTCGGACACGCCAAATCCGTAGGCCTCCGCCGTGTCTACAAAGTTGCATCCGGCACCGATGGCAGCGGCCAGCGCCTCAGCAGCCGCCGGTGGCTTCTCGTCTCCCAATGGGAGGTTGAGGGTGCCCAGGCCCACGTCACTGACCTTGAGCGTGCCGAGCGAGCGGCCGCCCGACTGCACGACGAGCGCCGCGGGTTGCAAGAGAGCGAACAAGAAAGCCTCCATTCGGGGCAAGCGCCGCGCGAGCGGCAGTCGCGATGCGGATGTTTCCTTGAAACTTCTTCAAAATCGACAAAATGCAGAGACGAGCCGATTCCACAGAAGACTGTGGGGGAACTTCGTAAGGGGGGCTGGCGGCCCACAATTAGTTCCAAGTCGAATCGAAGCCGCATCGTACCGATGTCGATCGACCCGATCGACACGTTGCCCAAGATGCTGACTCGCCGGACCGAACCGCCCCATGAGCGGGCGTTGCAGCCTCCGCCGCGGCCAACCGCACCGTATTTGCTCATCGGGCTTGTAAGCGCCTTGATTGGACGACGCGATGCGCTGCGGTGTACTTGGCTTCGAGCGTTGCGCTCCGGTCCGCACGCTGGCGCGGCACGCGTGCTGTTTGTGGTTGGCAATGGTGCCGAGGACGCTGGTCGCCCTGATGTGCTGTCGACCGCTGTGGAAGAACAGCGGCAATCCAAGCAAACCGGCTCTCGGCGCGTGAGAGGAACGGTGGCAACCTACTCGACATATTCACTGTATGCGAAGACGATGCACTTTGTGCGCTACGCGTCGACGCAGCTGGAGCCCGCGATCGCGCTCGCCGACGACGACGTCTTCGTCCAGCCGCACGCGCTCCTCACGTACGCATGGACGCTACTTCACTCGCCGTCGCTCTCGGGCAGGGATGCGTGGTACGCTGGCCGATTCGATTATTACAGCTGGCGCACCGAGAAAATGATGGCGACGGCCTACTGGCGGTCGATGCGCGGCGCACTCTTCGGCGCGCAGGCGTCCTACCGGAACTGCAGCCCGACCGGAGCAGGCTGGCTGCCAAAGCCAAATGGCAAGGGTGTGGATCGTGAGGCAGCGAGCGCCTCGCCGGGCCAGGAGCGGTGTGTCGGTCCCTTTGCGTTCACCAAAGGGCCGTTGGTGATGCTCTCGGCGCCGGTGGTGCGCTGGCTCGTGCGCTCGGAGCGCTTTCAGAGCGACACCGCCAGGGCAGCTCGTCTCGCCGGAGCGGGCGATGTGGTGAGCGCGGACGTGGGTGGCAGTGCTGGCGGCGACAGCAGCGGCGTCAGCGGCGCCGGCGCCGACGCCGGCGCCGAGGGCGGCAGTAGCGTCGGCGGCGGTGGCAGCAAACGGGCCGCGCATGCCCTAGAGCGCGTGCCCCAGGACGTCAACCTCGGCTACTGGCTGAGCGCCCATCCTACCCTTCGCTACGTGGCTCTGCCGAAATATCTTGCGTGGGCCGATGCGTTTGTGGAGGTTTGTGATCTGCGCCGTCTCCTCATCGCGCACCGAGTGCCTTGGGATCAGCTCGCATGGCTCACAGGGCGCACCGAGCGGCTCTGGCGGCGCGCACCGTACGTGCACATGCGGCTGCAGTGTGCGGGGCCACCCTGCCCACCCGGCCAGTGTGCACACGCGCGTGGCCAGCAGGCTTGCGCCCTCGACCTGCAATTGCCGCCCTCGTCCGCGTACGACAACGCGACCAACGGCGGGGGCGTACCGGACATGGGCTGTACCAAGTGCGAGTGCTGGGAGAGCAAAGGGGCGCACCGGAGCAGCTCGGGGGGGCGGTGCAACTTCACCCGCTTGTACGAGCCGAAGCTGCCGGAGCACTGCTGGGATGGCCAGATGCGAGGCCAGATGAGAAGCAGAAGGAGTCGCGACTACACGCCGCGTCATGCAGCGCCAGCGGACAGTCGACGGAGATCATGACACCCGTGCGCAGTTATCCCACCGCACTAAAACGCGATCGCCGGCGCGGCGCGATGCTTAATATGAGGGGATGAACGGATCGGCGATCAGGATCACGTGATCGCTACGCTAGTAAATCGATAGCCTCCATCGTTTCGTGCGATGTGTATTGCGACTTATGTATAATAATCATAATATTGCATACATAAGTCGCGTCTCGCGCGCGTCCGCACGAGCTCGCTAGCGGTCTCGCAGAGCCTGCTGCCTTGCTCTGGCGCGTTAACCAACGGCCGGCGGCATTGCCGATTGCGCATACCCTTACCCACGACGACTCCACCCATGTGATCCCATTCTACCCCCATGACTCCATGTGCATCCGCCCATGACTCCCTCCACCCATGGACCTGTTCTCGAGCCCTGATGACTTGCCTTCGACGTAGCATGTAGCATGCTTTCGACTGCACGCTCACAAGAGGACGACTGACCCCACCCAACCCGCAGTGACGTCCCCTCCCGCATCAAACAGGGCAGCCGGGGGATCCTCGGGCGGTCACACGGACCGCGTTCGGGAGCGGGCGAGGCTCAGGTGATCTGTCAGCGAGCGACGCGACGGCGATCACTCGTGGACGGTGATCACTCCTGGACGGCATTCATACCTCGACGTTGCTGACAGAGGAGTTGCTCGAGGTCGACAAGCTGTCCGTGCTCCCGACGAGCTCACCCTTGAAGCTGCCGGCCGCGGGCAGGCTGCCTGCATGTAGCATAGCCGCTGCCACGCCGCCAGTGCACACATAGGCACCTTCAGGCGATGTCGCGTCTTCGCTTGAGTTTGATGGCGCCGACGAGGGCACATAATGCGTCTCATCTGTGGCAGAGCCTACAGCACTCTTCACGAACTGCTGCGGAGGCTGCTGCGGAGGCTGCTGCGGAGGCTGAAGCGGAGGCAGCAGCAGCTGCTGCTGCTGCAGCTGCTGCTGCTGCAGCTGCAGCTGCATCTGCTGCAGCTGTTGCACATCATGCTGCAGCTGCAGCCCGATATCGACGTACGTGCCACCGCCGCCAAAAGCGGTCGGCACCCCGGGGTGCGCCGCGAGCGAGCCCGCGGCAGCCATCCCCGCCGGCGAGAGGGCGGCAGCGAGGCCGCCGGGCGCCATCGGCAGCGGCGAGGCTCCCGAGAGAGAGGGCGTCGTGCTGAGAACAGGCGCGCCCAGCCCAAACGAACCCGAGCTCGCGCGCCAAACGCCGGCGCCCACGTAGGGCGGCTGGGCACCCCTGCCGCCCACGCCGCCCGCGTCGAATGAGATCGTGCCGCCGCCCATGCCGCCGAAGCCCACACCGCCACCGCCGAAGCTCAGGCTGATGCCGCCGGCGGTGGCGGCGCTTCCAAAGTGACCTCCGCCTGCTGGGGCAGGTGCTGCGGGGGCAGGCGGGAGCTCGCCGCTCAACCCCATGCTCGGAAGCTCGTCGTCGTCGATCGAGGGCACCTCGGTCTTCTGCGCGGGCTGCGTGGCGTGCTCAGCCACGAATGCGAGCAGATCCATCGACTCCTGAGGACGCAGCATCGGGGGACCGAAGGCTGCCGAGTCGGGCGCCGCGGCGGGCGCCGCTGACGCAGGGTTCGCGTTAGAGGGCACCACCCCTCCGATCCCCCAGTGATGAGCCTGTGGCGCAGCCGTGACCATCAAGGTGGGCACGCCATACGTGGGGTCATTCGGCGCCACATGCTGGCCGATGGCCACCATGTTGAGGCCGCCGCCGCTGCCGATGTTGAGGCCACCGGCGCTGCCGATGTTGATGCCGGCGCCAAAGGGGTCGCCAACGCGCAACCGATGGACCTCGTGCTGCGCCTCTTGCGCCTGGTAGGAGGTGCTCACGAGCGCACGCGGCGCCTGACACACGTGCCCGCGCTTGAGCTGGCCGCACTGGCCGCAGCGGTTTTTCGATTTCCCTTGCTCTGTCAGCTCTCGGCCGCGCTCGATGCGCAGGTAGCGGTTGCGCACCATCGCGGGGGTGCGCTCGTGGCCCGACGTGTGATCGACTAGCGCCTCGGCGATCAGTTTCCAGCGCTTGCCCGATTTCTGCGACCGCGGGAGGATTCGGTTCGGACGGGAGTGAGACAGGCCCAGACCCCCATTGGAAAAAACCAAGCGCCGGCAGGTAGTCCCAGATCTGGGGGCTTGGGGCTGTCATGGGGGGTGATGCGGCTGTGCACCTGGATCAGGTCGAGCAAAAGCCCGTCCTCCTCGGGACTCCAGCCCCGCATGTTCTCATGGGCTCCCCCCGGCATGCTTTCGGCAGTCACTCAAACACAACCGCAACTGCAAGGGTGGGAGACGGCCGGCAGGCGTTAGTGAGGTGGCCACCGTTGGAACCGAACGAGGAGCGCCGCGGTGCGCGAAAGTAAGCCTGCAGGGATCCGGACGCGCGCCACCTAGCGCGCTGCCGGACCCGCTGGTGGGCTTCGCGCCGTGAGAGCATCACCTGCAATGCGAAAAACGAGCGTCAGGAATTCGGTGAAGAATGGGATCACGCGTACGCGGTGGTGTGGGAAAATGGAATGCTTCCACACTGGGAGCATGGCGGGCCTTTTGGGCCATTGGCGTGAGCATGAACGGACTGGCACAACTCAACAGAAGGAACTCTTACTCTTCGACGCACACCATTCGCACGCGCGCGGCAAAATGGAGAGGTCCTCCTCCGACTCCACGCTCAGCGATCGGCGAAAGCGTGCGCGAAAAATCATCATCAACCCGTACGCGGACTTCGCCTTTACGGCCATCTTCTTCGTCGAGGCACGCCGCACTGAGTGCCACGGAGCCGCGTCTGCGATGATGCCCTGAGTGTTGCAATGTTCCTCACGGCGCAACTCTGGTGGCTCCGCCTCGATGGTGCAGGTGGTCGCAGTCTTCTTTGTGCTCGGAAAGGGGAGCTCTTACGGGCTGGGTTCAGTGCCGCCGCGCACCGCGTCGCTCGCGCTCGCGGGCGCGATCGTCGCCGTCTTCGCCACCATCCTCCTCGTGAAGCACGTCTCGGTCGCCGTAGGCTCCGTGGTCTCTCGATACCTTTTCCCGGGCGATCCGCTTAAGAAGCTGAAAAGCTTGCACAAGTTTCGTGACCAGATGTGGCAGCTAGCGATCCACGTGTCGATGACGTCGCTCGAGGCGTACATTCTCTTCTATGAGGGAGGCGAGACTGTCTCCTGGTACTCAAACTACGCGCACCTGTGGGTGCCGCACCCGCACGCGCAGAACGGCCTGTGCGCACAG
Organism: Chrysochromulina tobinii; assembly: GCA_001275005.1. Classification (NCBI taxonomy): domain Eukaryota; phylum Haptophyta; order Prymnesiales; family Chrysochromulinaceae; genus Chrysochromulina; species Chrysochromulina tobinii. The sequence continues at coordinate 9,278 of JWZX01003111.1, read as the reverse complement.
ACTCCCCAGTCCATCCAACTACTCTATGTGCTCCAGATGGCCATCTGGATCGACACGTGCTTCGGCCATCGATTCCTCGAGGAGCGCCACAAGGACTACTTCGTTATGTACCTGCACCACGTAGTGACCATCGCGCTCGTCGGCGTCTCGTACCACTACAACTACACCAAGATCGGCACGATCGTGCTCTTCGTGCACGACGCCTCCGACGTGCCGCTCGACCTGCTCAAGATCTTCAACTACTGCCAGCTCGAGGGACCCAAGGGCCTCTTCCTCGTAGAGCTCGATTACGTCCTCACAGTGTACACCTGGGTTCACTGCCGCTTCTACCTCTTCGGGCTGCTCCTCTTCCGCGGGGTCATCTGCGCGCCGCGCGAGGTGGCCTTGGCGCCGCAAGCCATCGCCCATCAGGTCGTCCCCACGACCTGCGAGCCTAGGTACACCGTGTGCATGGCCGGCTATGACAAGGCGCGCAAGAGCGATGGCTTCGGTCGCGGCCACGTCAAAGGTGCTCTGCTGGGCGACGGCTCCTTCGACGTCCGCAGGTCGTTCGACGAGATGGGCTGGGGCTCGCACGAGTGCCTGCCCGTCTACTGGGAGGCCACCGCGCTGCTCAGCACGCTGCAGCTTCTGCACTACGTGTGGTTCTGCATGCTCATCAACATCATCCTGGTCAAGCTGACAGAGTCAACGGAGTGGCACGACAGCGCGCGCGACGTGTACGAGGGTGAGTCGGACGAGGAGGCTGAGGCCGACCCCAAGCCCGTCGCCGCGAAGAAGGCGGACTGAGCTAGCGACCAAGACTGTCGCGTGCCAGCGCGCCGAACTAAGGGGTAAGGGTCTGTGGCGGTCGGGTCGCGGCACGTCGCGGCGGATTGCGACTCGTACCTCCGTGCTGGAGTAAAACATTTTGCGTTATTTGACACAAAACGCAGCAGATCGAGGCGAATATCACAAATCTTGTCGGGAAGCAACGCTCACGGTTCCGACACTTGTCTGGCCTGACCCTGAGAGACTGCAAGACACCTCGGGGAATCTTCAAACCGTGCGGCGCCCGAGACCTGGCGCTCTCTCGTCTCTCCTGTGAACGACCCTAGCGGCCGAGCACCGAGCACCGCCCTACACCGCCCGGAACGTCAACGTGTGGCGCCCTTTCGTCTAAACGACCGCCTCAAGCTCGGCCGCCATCTCGTTCATCGCTTGCAGCCGCCTGCCGGCTTGCTCGAGCTGCAGCCGGATCGTCTTCTCACTCTTCATCAGGTCCCCCGCCTCCGTGCGGCTCTGCGCGAGCGACGCCTGCACGCGCTCGAGCTCCTCGGCCTCGGAGCTGCTTCTGCCCAACAAGGCGCCAGGGAAGCGGCCGGAGACCTGCTCACGAAAGTCGCGCCAGCCCTCGCGCTCGGCGTCGCACTCGCGCTGGAGCACCAACTGCGCGCGCTCGACACGGCGCGTCTCCGCCGCGAACGCGCGCGCCTCCGCGTGCCATCTGGCAGCCTCCAACAGCGCCTCGCCATCAGCAAAGTCCTCCGCGACGCCAGCCGGCTCGCTTCGCAGCTCGGCTGCTCCCGTCGGCCCGTAGGCTCGGAGCGCACGCAACGGGCGCAACTCCGCCTGGAGCCGACCTGCCGCCTTTCGCCAATGCTCGATGGCGGCGGCGATGGCGGCGGCTTGCTGGTCACGGGCACGGGATTCGGCGGCCAGAGCCTCCAGGAGCCGCTGGTGCTCAGTATGGCGCTCATAAGTCGCCTGCTGCCGTGCCGAATTTCGCGCCGCCGCCGCAACAGCAGCGGCACCACGACCACCACCGCCGCCACCACCGTCTCCCCGCGGGCCTGGGGGAGACGATCCTGCTCTCCCCGCCTGCTGCTGCTGCTGCTGCTGCTGCTGCTGCTGCTGCTGCTGCTGCTGCTGCTGCTGCTGCTGCTGCTGCTGCTGCTGAAACTGCACCCGCCCGATGGCCTGCTGCAACCGCTCGAGCTCCTCCTCGAGCTCACGGGTGCGCCGCCCCATCGCAGCGGCCGCCTCTCGCGGTGAGTGCTCGGGCGTGCGCAGTTCAGCTTCACACGCCTCAGCTTGACGACGCAGCCTCGCCGCCTCGGCCAATGTCGCCTCCGCTGTGGCTTGCCGTTGCCTGGCCGCTTCCTTTGCGCTTGTCAGCTCTGTCTTGCGCTGGGCGAGTGCGTCACGCTGCGCGCGCTTCTTGACCAACTGCTTCTGCAGCATGCCCACCTCCGTCCTGGCGGCCAGTCGCCTTTGCTTTTCTCGCCGCATCGCCTTCGCCAGTGTGCTCAGCTGCATGGCGTGCCGCCGAAGGTCTGAATGGCTGCCGCGCGCGCTCTCTGCCTGCAGGGCGGCCGTTTGCTCGTTTGTGCGGCTGATTGCGCGCTCCATCCGACCAAGCGTCTCCTGCAACCCCTCGAGCTCGCTCGCGAGCTGTGAACGTTCACGGAGTAGCCGCTGCGCCTTTGCACGTAGCCTACCCGCTTCGCTCTCCTTGGCTTCAAGGGCGGCGGAGGCGGCGAGCGCCATCTTGTGGGAGGAGACTGTGCGACGAGACGCCTCCGACTCAGTCCAGCTGCAAGCGTCCGTGTGGTCTAGTGCGAGCGTGCCGCCCATGCCGCTCATGCCGCCGCCACCCATGCCGCCGCCACCCATGCCGCCGCCGCCCCTGCCGCCATAGCCCATGCCGCCGCCGACAGGAACCAGTGCGGAGTGTGATGGAAGGTGGCCCTGCATGGGTGGCGGGTAGTGGCCAGGTGTTGGCGGGTAGCTTTGCCCGGCCATCGGCGCAAACTGGCCCGGGTAGTGCTGATGATGCTGCTCCTGCAGGTGGTGATGTCCGGAGGGCGGCGGGTACTGCGACGGCGGCGGAGGGTGATGGGGCGGGGAAGTGTACAGCTGTGCCAAGTCTGCAGCAATCAAAGGACCACACCGAGCCTGCTGGGACGAGTGGTCAAGAGGCACTGTGCGCGCCATCGCTGACAACGCTGACGGCATTCGAGGAGGCGTCAATGAAGGCGCGGGCGGCGGCCGCGACGGCGGCGCCATCGTGGGCATCATCGGCGCACTACCCACCGCCGGCGCCACCGGCTCTGGTAGGTACGCTGCATGCCCTGCCGTTGGTCGTTGGATCGGCTCATCGAGGAGAGAGACGCTATCCATCCGGTAGACGCTGTCCAGAATGGAAGAGGCTCCATCGTCGTCGGGCACGCTGGGGGGAATCGTGGCGCGCGGAGGCGACATCATGACGCGTTGCTGCTGCTGCTGCTGCTGCTGCGGCGGCGGCGGCGGCGGCGGCGGCGGCGGCGGCGTGAGTTGTCCATCCACCCAGCTTGCTTCGTCATCGTCCTCCTCGTCCCTGCTGAAGAGGGTTCGTCCCATCTCAAAGGGCCTCGTCCCTGGGGAGATCGCCTCGTCCGGATCCAATTCGGTGAGCGCGTCAGCGCTGGTCTCCCGATCCATCCACAACTCCTCGGCGAGCTGCGCGGCGTACGCGTCGGCGTTCGGGCGCCGTGGTGGGCTCTCCAACTGAGCGAGTGATTCGAGTAGGCTCCGCTGTGCAGCGTCGCCTGCGTCACTGCGAGTGCCGCCGTCACTGCGAGTGCCGCCGCCGCCGCGCGTGCCGCCGCCGCGCGCACGTGCCTCGTTGCCCAGCGCGCCGGCCGCTCGTCGTGGCGACGCCTGCTTAGGGCTGCTACGCTCCGTCGGGCCGCCCGCCACACCGCCCGCCACGCCCAGCGCGCCCGCCGCCGCCGGTGCGCATGACTCGAAGTGCTCTTCGCCCTCCTCTTCGCCCAGCCTCACGAGGAGTTGCTCACGCGCACTGCTACAGCGCGTACCTCCCTGGCCATCGCCCACACCACCCGAGCCTTCGCCAGCGCTCGCGCCGTAGTGGTCACCGTCACGAGCGCCGTAGTGGGCGCCCGGGCCGGCGCGAGCCTCAAGGAGGGTCAGAACACACATGCCCATCACATCCACCACGCGCCCTTGGAACTTGGACATGATGCGTGCGGGCGCGCGCAGAATGCAGGGCGCCCACACACGCGCCAGATGCTGACGGTAGTCGGGCGTCTCCGCCCAGTACGGGCGCGCCGCGTTCACCAGGAAGCACAGCAGGTGCTCGAGCAGGATGCGGTGGCTCTCGGCGAGGTAGGGCATCATGATCTCCTCGAGCCGCACCGCACGCTCCTGCGGTGACCCGCCTCCCTCAGTGGCACTCGATTGCAGCCAGAGGCACTCCAAGGCACTCGGTGGCTCTCACCACTATGCAAGGGCCAAGGGACCATCGAAACAAAACATCCAGGGACCATCCAAGGGAGCCATGGGAGGCACTCACCTCGTGCTGCCGGTGCTCGACCACGGTAGGCGCCCATGCCTTGGTCGTCTCGAGAAGAGGAAGGAAGAGCTCGTTCGGAATGAGCGGCTGCGGCAATTCGATCAAGAAGGCACGCAGCAGCGAGCAGCTCGCGCGCACGTCGCCATCGCGCAACTCGCTCTCGTCGTCGTCCCCACTGCTCCCACCGCTCGGTACGACGCTCTCACGCAGCGCGGCGATACCTCGTTCGGGCGAGATCTCGAAGGCATGGCGCAGCGCTAGCACGGCCGACGGGTGGCCCTCCGCGGTGAGCGCAGTCCCGGCAGGCACACGGCCCGCCTCGCCACCAGTCCGCTCCTGGACGTGGCGCGTGCACTCCTGCACAAGCCGCGGCAGAAGGCCGCCCTCACGCCGCAGGATCAGCTCGACGTCCCTTCCAAATGTGGGCGCCAACGTGTGCCCCGGCGCAGCCGCAGACGGCGCCGTCGACAAAGCAGCTGGTGCTGCCGCTGACGAATACCGGCCGCCCTCCGGCTTCTCTCGCTGTGTTGAGCGGCTCGAGACGCCGGAGAAGCCGGAGAGCCAGCTGCTCGCGACGGCGCTGCTCGCGACGGAGGAGGCATCATCGTCGAGCGCCGAGTTCTTGTCATCCTCGCCCATACGCTCCGCCTCTGTCACAGGCGCATCATCGAGTAGCTCGAGCTTCCGCGCGTTGGCCACCACCCAGCCTCGGTAGCCGCGCTGGCTCGCGGCGGGCGTATGGCTGAGGTTCAGCACGCGCAGCCGCTTGAGCCCGCGCAGCACTGCCATAGCACGCCTCAGCTCGCCCGTCTCGGCGCTCCAGTCAAATGCGTTCTCCGACACGTCGAGCGCCTGCAGCCCCTGGCAGCGCCCGATCTCCTCCCAGCCGTCTCGGATCAAGTTCCGGCTCAGGTTAAGAATCTGCAGCAGCGGCAGCTCCTTGAGCGTGGGAACCACCGTGAGCTGGTTGCCGCTCAAGTCGAGCCGCGTCAGCCGATGCACGGCGAGCGCCACACCGGGTCCGCTCTCGAGTGCATTTCGGCTCGCAACCAGCGACTTGAGCGCCGGGAACCGGTTGAGCTCCGAGATCGAGCGCAGCTCGTTGTCGCTCAGATCAATATCGACGAGCGCCGTGTCCTTGAGCTGCGAAAGCGCCTGCATGGAGCGCAGGCGGAAGCGCTCGTGCGAGAAGTCGAGGCGCACCGGGTAGCGAAGCTGGGAGAGCGGCTCGCAAAAGTGCTCCGGCAGCAGCACCGACGTCGGCTTCGCTGGGATAAGCACGACGGAGGAGTCGTCGAGCTCGGCGTAGCGCTCACGAGTACCACGAAGACGTGGAAGCGACATGACGCCAAGACGAGAGTCTTGGCTCTGCGATTGCGATCGTGTTGTGAACAACTGCAGTGAACAACGTCGCATTTCGGGGAAGGCTCATACGCTAACACGATAGTAAACTTCGTTACGATAGTTGTCGCGTCAGGGCTCACAGTGGCCGACTTGTCGCCTCTCATCCTCTCCAGAGTGACGGTGATGTCCCCGCGGTTTCGTCGCGTCTAAGTGCAAGTACATGTATGTACCGGTACGTCAAAGTGTGAGACCGCTTTGAGCAGCGGTGTGAGGAGCGCAAAGACCAAAGTGTTCAGTGATCGTACTTACTAACAAGAGACCTAAAAGAGACCGGCGTCCAAGCACGCGCCGGATCAAGAGGTATAAGCGTTCGAGAGCTCGCATGCAACGTACACATATCTCCAAATCGCTGTCCATGCCAATTCCAATCGCCCGCATGCCCATCACAGAGATCCACGCTGGCCAGCAATGCTTCAGCCTCTGCACTCTGGCTTAACGGTCCCTGGCTCCCTTGCACGTCTCAGCACTTGGGCTTGTGCACGTTATGGAAGATGATTGACCTATTCATTATCGGTGTGAACGCAGGTTTTGCATCCTTCGAGAGCCTGTAAGCCGCATCAGCAGCGGTTGGCTTGAATGGCTTGGAGCCTACGGCTGATTTGAGGGCGCGGATCTCGGCTGAACGTTTTCGGGCAGCTTCAATCTTGGCGTCCCAGGGATCCTCCTTGTACTCAGGAAAGGCGCTGAACGTGCCCACCTCAGCACCTTTCCAAGAAGACTTGCGCACTCTCGCGTAAAAGGCAGGTCCGGCCTCAGCAGGCGCCGCATCTGCCTGCGGCGGTGGTTCTGGCAGCTTATACTCCCTTCTCACTGACGGGTGATGTTTATAGTTTCGCCCGTCGTTCCCGTTGATGAGTCCATAGCATCCATACTGATCGGGCAGTAAAGACATCGTGTAGCCCGACATCTCGGGTCAACCAGTCGCGCGCGGTCGAGCCCAACCAGTTACCAGCCTCCTTCGCCACACATCGAGACGAAACATCTCGTTTTGTGTAACGGCAGGAACTGGTGACGCGACTGCATATGAAAACGACAATTTCGCGAATACCACCGCCATATTCATAGCAGGTCTTGCCGTAAAATACATATGAATACGTGCTGAACAAGAGGCGGCAATATGTCGAAGCCATCGGGTCGCGAGTACCTTGCTGAGCACGGCGTCCAGGAGGCGTTGGCCGCGGCGGTGTCCGAGGTGCTGCGCACCCGCCCAGCTAACCCCATCACGGGCATCTGCGACATCCTGTCCAAGCGTGCCGGCGAGAAAGTGAATACGGATGTGCCCGCCTCCTTGGAGTCGCGCGTCCTCGCAGCCCTGCAAAAGCAGGGCATCCCGGCCGCACGCGTGACCATCGCGAGCGAGCACCTTAAGGGAGGCTACATCTGCGATACCTTCCGCGTGAACATTGAGTACGGAGGGGGCCTGAAGGCAGGCGCGCCGGACTCGGACCGGCCTCCAACGGCCATCGTCAAGCGCGCGTGCGAGACTGGCGGCGATCACGCCGTCGCCCTCGCCCTCAAGCTCTACGCCCGCGAGTGGCACTTTTACGAGTCGGGCCTCGCAGCGAGCGTACCCGTGCGCGTGCCTCGCTACCTTGGCTCGCTTCTCGACGAGGCGCAGGCGTCGACGACGGTGGGCGTGCTGCTCGAGGACCTGTGCGTGCCCGGCGCCGTGCTCGCGCCCGAACTTGACGAGGCCGGCGTGCTCCTCACCGCGCGCCACGTGGCAAAGCTGCACGCCAAGTTCTGGAATCATCCGAAGCTCACGAGCGGCGAGTTGGGCATCCGGCGGCATGACGACGCTTGGTTCAAGCCGGGGTGGTCCGATGCGGTCGCCAAGTACTGGCCGCAGTTCGAGCCCAAATGGCGCGAGCGCAACGGCGCGCTGCCCGAGGAGGCCTACACGGTGGGCGCGCGCATCGTCGCTCACTATGGCTGGGTGCAAACGGCGGTCTCTTCGGCGCCGAACACGTTCGTTCACGGGGACGTGAAGCCGGGCAACATGTTCATGATGGGTGACGGCACGCCCGCGTTCATCGACTGGCAGTACACGGCTGTAGGCAAGGGATGCGCCGACCTATGCTTCATGATCATTGAGGGGTACGACATTCCGACGTGCGCCGCGCTCGAGCCGAAGGTGAAGGCCGAGTACCTCAAGGCATTGCTGGCTGAGGGTGTGAACGGCTACACCGCTGACGACCTCGAGCGGGACTGGAAGCTCGCCACGCTCCACTTCCCCTTCTATGTCGCCATGTGGTTTGGCACAACGCCCGACGACCAGCTCGTCGACACCGACTTTCCGCGCCGCTTTGTGCCGCGCGCCTTCGCTGCGATCCTGCGCCATGGCTCGCACGAGCTGCTGCCCCCCGTCTAGACGTTTTGCACCGCGCCGGGTGTGGTCTGCGCCGAAGGGAAGGCCCTGTGGACGGTTGAAGCACTGGCTCTGTCCAAGGTCAGGGGCCTCAGGCTTCGTGTAAACTGAGGCCTTGCGTATTGCGTATGCGTATCGCGTTGCATACCGGGGGCGCCCGGGGGCGGCTCCAGCTCAGGTCAGGGGCTGCCAGCTGAGGTGTAAACTGAGGTTTGGGGGGTAGGGTCGGGGGGAGGTCTCGGCCCGGCGCAGGCGCGAAAATTTTGGCGATATTGAGTGTGAATCACTGCATTTTGGCCCTGAAAGTTGACAAAAAGTGATGCCACACACACTATTTGTAGTTCTGTGCACGGCATTGTACGCCTCAGATTTAGTCGACGAACTGACCTTTTTCTCCTCACTGGCATCCGAGACTCCACCGTCTCGGCGTTTCGGTCGTTTGAGCGTTCGCGTTCTGCCATGCAGACGGCCGTTGCGCGCCCAGATCTCGATAAAATAGACACGTAGTCGAGCCGCTGCTCATAGAAGATGTGTTCGTATGTTGCACCCGCTTCCTAAGAATGTATATTCATTGCGTCTCGTCACGACATTGGCCATCACCACTCACCCACCAAGAAGCTGCGAGGATCGCGCAAGGCTTGTAGCCGACAAGCTCGCCAATGGCAAAGAGCCGAAAGATGCCCGGCGACCAGCGCCTCACGATCGCTATCGCGATGGCGCACCTTTAGGAAGCGGGTGCAACATAAAAACACATCTTCTATGAGCAGCGGCTCGACTACGTGTCTATTTTATCGAGATCTGCGCGCGCGACAGCTCACGACGAGGACGGAGGAGCCTCCATGACATTTCGAACCGGTTCGAACGAGCACGAAAGGCTTTTCGCGACCATTTATGGTTCACTTTGACTCGCACGAAGAGCGACGAAAACGCTAGGAACCGGGAATGCTGCGCGGATTGATCCCATCGTGCTCCCTCTACATACCCTCTACATGTTTGAGCGTGACGCGGCGCCGACCGGCCTCGAGCTCTTCGGTTGAGCAGGCGTTTATGTCCCCCTCTTTCTCTCCCCCAATCCCCTCATATTATGCTTGACGCCACGGCCGATCTCGAGCCGATTTCCTCTTCGGCGTAAGAGTGGCGCTCATCGGCTCGAGATCGGCCCGTTACTTC
>JWZX01003110.1:0-30299 GCA_001275005.1 Chrysochromulina tobinii | reverse complement strand
GGGGCACGAGGTGCACAGCCGGAGGGCATCGCTCCGACGCGGGCCGCAGTCTAGGCAATCGGAGCCGAGTCCAAATCCGCAAGCGGAAAAATCCGAACCCGGGCCGCCGTCGTCGCAAACTCCATCGTTCGCCCAATCATTGCCACTCTCATCGATGCAGATGTTTTCGCACACGGCAATCGACAATGACGCGTAGCCTGGCGGCAACGGTGGCCTCGATGGTGCAGGGGACGGGTTGGGCGGAGAAGGCGGCTCAGGCGGTTCAGGAGGGAAATTCCCATACGAGAGCCCGATGTACGAGAGCCCAATCCACAAGAGGACTCCTCGCGCCGGCAGCATGGCTGTCAAACAGGCCGCCGACGGCCAAAATCAAAGAAAATGTCAAAAAAGGAGCGAGGGTCTCAAAAAGTTCGGGTTATTTTTGGACTCCGAAAGAGTCAAGTCAAGTCAAGTCAAGTCAAGTCTGAATTAAAGTTATCCGACACTCCCGCTACATGCTGTGCCTGAACCGTGTGTGATGATATGATATGAAGGCCTCTCAATATTAACGAACGAACGAATGATATGAAGGCCTCTCAATATTATATTGCGGTCGAATTCGTGAGGAATTTATTTAATTTCAAGTCTCGTCAAATTCCCGCAACAAAGATGCTCGCCCTCACGTCCTTTACTGCGGGCTTCGCGCCAATGGCCACGGCGGTTGCACCGCGCGTGGTGTTCTCCTCCTCCATCAAGATGGAGACGGTCGCGGACCTTAAGAAGCTGGCGAATGAGCTGAACCCCATTCTTGGCTGTGAGCACGCCGTCCTTTCTCGCACCCCACGGCGGAGGCGGCGGCAGCGGCGTGGCCACTCGTCCCGAACCGCTCTCTAACGCTTGCCCGTACGCCACCCATCTGCTGTCCAGATTGGAACCCGCTCGGTCTCGCCGACGACAACCACATGGGCCTCGGCTTCCAGGGCAACCTGTGGGAAAAGGATCAGGCAGAGACCATCGGCTGGTTCCGCCAAGCGGAGATCAAGCATGGGCGCGTGGCGATGTTCGGCTTCGTGGGCTATCTGGTGCAGTCGGCCGGCGTACACTGGCCCTGGGACATCACACCCGGCCACCCCTTTGCCGAGATCAGCGCGGCGGGCGGCCCTGGTGACCAGTGGGATGCACTCCCAGCGAACGCGAAGTGGCAGATCATCCTCTTCGCTGGCCTGATGGAGATCTTCGGCGAGGCGGCTCCGAGGATTGACGGAACGCCGCACTACATGCGCGGTGCGCCGTGCTCCACCCGAGCACGCAGCGCCCATGCAGAGGCGGCGCCCGTTACGACGCCCGTTCGGCTCTAGGCTCTGACCCTGCGACCTCCACCACCCCCGCGCAGGAGGCAAGCCGGGTTACTTCCCGTCGCTCAAGAAGGCGGTTCCGCACCCGGTGCCCTTGGACTATTTCGACCCCCTCGGCTTCTCCAAGAACAAGACGCCCGAGCAAAAGGCGCGAGGGCTGCTCGTCGAGCTCAACAACGGGCGTGCGGCGATGCTCGGCCTCCTCGGCTGCCTCTCCGTCTCGAAGGGCTGCATCGTGCCGGGTCTCGACACGCTGCCGATCGCTCCGTACGCGGGTGAGTACATGAAGCCCTTCGAGACTGGCTTCGGCTTCTAGCTCGCCTAATGTGGTGAGTGCATGAAGCCCTTCGAGACTGGCTTCGGCTTCTAGATCGCCTAATGTGGTGAGTACACGAAGCCCTTCGAGACTGGCTTCGGCTTCTAGGCGATCAGATGAATGCCATATGCATGCTGCGTGCGCGCCGGCCGCAGCGGCTGCGCTGGTGCGGAGTGAGAACGACTGCTAATCTCGACGCAACCTCGACGAGTGGAAGACGGGGTCCCATTGGGATCCCGACGCTATTACATAATTGGCACGTTCCGGTCCCGACATGAACAGTATATTGCAGGGGGCGACCCGGAGTTGCGCACGACATCGTTTCCGGATTCGTCACGGGACGAGTTGGGGTTTTGACCGGTGATCGTGCGTGTCGCAGCTCCACTGTGACGACTCGACGTGCGACCGTGTCGCGTGTGGCATGCGCGTGTGGTCAGATTTAATCGAGATTTGAAGCGAAGTACTATTAAAAGTCGTGGAGGCTGGATACCTGGATCGTACGGTACGAGGTACGACGCAATGAACCTTTGACCCGTAGAATACCATGCATATCGACGGGGCTAAAGCTAGAATTCGCGGGATCGCACACGGCTAAGAACGATCACAATAAACTCAAAAGCAGCCCAGGGCGGGCACAGACTGACAGACAGTCGTACCAAGTTGTTGGATCGCGCAGCCCAAATGGTGCCCTTGTCCACTGACAGCTCATCGCCCGCGGCGAGACGCCAGAGCCGCGGCGACAGCTAGCAAGCCGACGGCGACGCTCGTGACGGCGATAGTCATGAGGCGAGACGACTCGACAGGAGCGCTCGAGGCACCCTCCGGTTGAGGCATGCGGTACACGCGGAGGTGCGATGCCATGGGGCGAGAGTAGCCCGCGAGTGCGAGCGCCTGCTTGAGCCGCTCGTCCACGTCGACTGAGCCTGGGTCATCCGCCGTGGCTGGTAGAAATGGGCCGGTGGAGAGCAGGGTGCGCAAGTTGGCGCCGCTTGGAGCGGCGGTGGGTCGACTGCGGCCAAAGGCGAGCAGCACGCCGCCGACAGTGGCAGCTTCGAGGCGCGTGGAGACGACGATCGTGTGGATCTCGATCACTACCTTCTGACCGTTCTCCTCGCGCTCCATGCCAGAATCAAAGGCGAGCACCAACGCGAGCAGCGGGGTTGCATCGCCGCTGCCGAAGACACCCACGGCTTTCCCACACTCAATCTTTTCGGCGAGAGCGCCAAAATTGGCCGCCCGGAAGCCATAGAAGCGGCCAGGCAGCAGCAGCTGACCCGCTTTGTGCGCAGGCTGCGACGAGAGCAAGGCCCACGCGGCACCCAGATCTGCCTCTGCCAGCGGGCGCACATGCATGGAGGCGGCCACGGCATTGGTGGCGCCTGCAGTCTCGGCCTGTGGATTGAAGCCTTGCATGATCATGCCACCAAGGAACTCGTACTTTTTGTTCGAGATGGCCACCATCTTCTCGTTGGTTGAGCCGACGGCCAGATAGATGGCCGAGCGCACCGTGCTGGGCAGCGTGGTCGTGCAGGCATCGATGACTTTGGTCATGACTCCGAGGCCCTGGCTTAACGGATCAACTCGCAGTCCCTCGAGCCAGCCAGAATCGGGCGACTGAGGCTTGCCGTAGCATTCGACTCGCACGAAGCCGGCCGGGCGCTCACCGTCAAAGCAAAACGTGTTGAAGTGCAGCCGAGGGTCCTGCTTCCACCAGTTTGGCCATGCCTGGAGCACAAAGTCACCACCGCCAGGCACAATCTTGCCGCCTGCCGCGCCCGAAAGCACCGCCATATGTGGCAGGTCCTCCTCGACCGCCTTGCGCAGGGTGAAGGCCGGCGCCTTGCGCAAATCGAGGGAAGGCGCTTCGGACTCGACTCCCGACATTTCGGGGTCCTTGGGCTCCGCTTCCACCGGCTGCTCCGTGCCCTTCGTGCACGGTTGTGAATGTGAATGTAAACGTTAACACGTGGTCCGGCACTTACTAGATCTCTCTTTTCGACTTCTGCGTGCCTCTTCCCTCTGGAACCTCTGACGGCCTCAAAGGAGCTCTTCATCTCTCTCAATGCTCCAGCCCTAATTTGGAAGCTGTGAGCCCGGCGTTCAAAGTCGGCGCGCTTCAGCCCGCGCTCACGCCACGTGGACCCCCAGCCTGAAGGATCAAGCATCACGAGGGTCCAACTTGCACCGCCAAGTGGGCGTCGCGCGCTTGGCGGCACTCCGAACCTTGTAGTGGTCCTGGTAGATCGTCAGCGACTGCCCGTCGACGTGAGCGTTCATCATCTGGCCTCCCCCAGCAAAGTCGACGAAGAGGCACTGTCCTATTGGGCAGCGCTCCTCGCCAATCGTTGGGTCGTTCATCGCGCCCCAGCGGCCAGTCAGCTTCTCGTGCCGTCCGATCGTCACGTCACCCGAGCTCAGGAACTCGAGAGGATCCTCCTGCCCTCCATCCTCCTTGATGCACCCGTATCGCTTCCCCGCCGTCTGCTTCACCAGCGTGTTCTTGCTTATCTCCTGCGCGAAGCCATTCGCATGGCGCGAAAACCAGTCGAGCCGTCGGCGGCCATAGAGCGTCTGGATGGGCGGCGCGTCTGAATCCGCTGCTGGCTGCTTCTTCGGCCACTTCGGGTTGGCCGCCATCGCCTCGTTCCACGCGTTCAGCAGCCAGACGCCCGCGACGTTGGCGCCCTTGGGCGGTTGTGGCAGCGGATAGGCGGGGTGGTAATCATTAAAGTGGCGCTTGTCGAGGCTCCATTCGCCGATTGTCCACGGCTGGCACGGCTTGCCGTCCAGCATGTACTCAAACTGGTACGTGTAGTGGAAGATATAGTAATGGCCATTTTGGAAGAACTTGAGCTGATCCGCGGCGGAGAGGGCCCCGGGCTCGACCTGCATGCAATGCACTCAGACGTCATCAGATGCAATCAGATGCAATCAGACCTGGAAGTTCTCGACGAGCTTGTGCCAGATGCAATCAGATGTAATCAGATGCAATCAGATGCAATCAGATGCAATCAGGTGCAATCAGACCTGGAAGTTCTCGACGAGCTTGTGCCGGATGCCGAGCGAAGCGGCCGCGATCGAGTAGCCCCACATCTCTTGTACCCACCCCTGAATGTCCTTCTCGGCGTCCGCGTTGGAGCGAAGGTCCATTGAGAAATCGAGCCATTTCTGGTACACCTTCTGGAGCTGGTCGAGGTGGATGATGACGGGGGAGGGGCCGACCGGCTGTACCTGTGGGGAGTGGGGAGGGGGGCGCCATGCTGAGCACTTGCATGCTGATTGGTGAGGGGCCGACGATCAGCTGTACCTGTGGGGAGTGGGGAGGGGGACGCCGTGCTGAGCACTTGCATGCTGATTGGGGAGGGGCCGACGATCAGCTGTACCTTGTCGAGCGTGCCCTCGGGCCAATTAGGGTTAGGGTTAGGGTTAGGGTTAGGGTTCGGGTTCGGGTTCGGGTTCGAGTTCGGGTTCGGGTTGACAGCTGTACCTTGTCGAGCGTGCCCTCGGGCCAATACTTCTTGATGACCCATAATTGGTTCTGCTGCGGAAACATGTATCCGAACACGAAGGCGGCGGGCATCTCCGGGGTCGCCAGGTTGGGGATGGGCTTCATGATCACGTGGTCGGTCTCGAGGATGAGCACGTAGTCCGAAGTCTTTCGGATCTCGGCGAGGAGCGTCTCACCTGAGGGAAGGCGCCGTGCTGAGCGGTGGTGAGGGCGCCGTGCTGAGCGGTGGTGAGGGCGCCGTGCTGAGCGTCTCATCTGCGCCACCGCCAACCTCCGCTCACTCTTGGACAACTCTGTGTGCATGCAAGTGCTCATCATGGCGCTTTGGAGCCAGGGTGCCTCGGCTCACTCTAGGACAACTCTCGCACTCAAACGCAATCAAGTGGCACTCATTGGCAATCAAGTGCACTCGAGAGGCAATCAAGTGCACTCGAGAGGCAATCAAGTGCACTCATTGACAAACAAGTGCCACTCACTCTCCATCAGTTGCTTGACGGAATTGGGTCGATTTAGGACGCCGAAGCCGAAGTGGGCGTTGATCACCTCCCGGCTGAGCTCAACGGTGAACAGTGTCGGGATCTCGTCCTGCAGCCCGTCCGGCTTCCCGTTATTCGTCGCACACAGCCGAGTGAACGCCGCCATATCGGTGCACGGCCCGCCCGCAGCAGCCTGCTTCTTCCAGTGATGGTACATGATGCGCGCCTGCCACTGCTGATAATTGGATCCAGTGGCGGTCAGCACCGTGTGGTACGGTCGCCGGCCCGGGCACGTTGGCTCCTCCTCGGCGTGCGTGGCCGCCGCCGCCGCCGCCGCCTTCTCCTTCGCCTTCGCCTTCCTCACCTTCCTCTTCCGCAGCTTTTTGGCCAGCGGCGCGGCATCGTCCGCCTCGTCCTGCCCGAGATCCTCATCGGCAGCATGGCCCACTGAATGCTCCTCACCCACGGCCGTCTTCGTGTGCCCTTGCAACGCCTCCGTCGCTGCGAGCAGCTCCGCGAGCTGCTCGTCCATCTTGGCAGACTGCTTCAAGAGCGACTTGAGCTTGCGCTCTAGCCGCTGGTCCGAGACCGCCTGCACGACGCCCGCGTCCTCGTGGCTCAGCACGTGCATCATGTTAAGTAGCAGCATCACCACGGCGCACGCGAGCAGCACCGCAAGCGCGCTCTGGAGTGCCGAAGACATCGCGGCGAGGGCGGTGTTTTTCGGGAACGTTCACACCGATGGGAACGCCGGGGCCGTTTTTTCAGTGATCACATCACACCTCGGACACGTTGTCTGAATGCATGCATGTGCACATGAATAGGATAGTAGTTTCTCCGCTTTAGCCCCACACGTTCGGTCACCATGTCACTACCATTCTCCGTTGGCGCGTGCGTTACCGGCGAGGCACGCTCATTCCACCTCGCACCCATGCGCAGCGCGCTCGTTGATCTCCTCCAGGAGGTGCGGGTCGCGGCGCTTTACATGAGCATCGCGCGTGTGAGCTCGTGTGATGGCATCGCGCTCACACAAAACCAAACGCTCTGCACCCTGACGCGCGCGGCACACTGGAATGACGACGAGGCCACGCTGCGTGCGGAGCTGCGGCCGCTCCATCCTCACTTGCAAGCACTGCAGATCACGCTGCACAACGAGTCCTCCTGCGACCACCATCGGCGTGAGAGATGCTGCGCGCCGGGGCACGCAGGTCCCGACCGCTACGGAAACAAGGGGCCTGGAAGGTCGGGCTTTCTGCAGTATCTCGAGCTGTGGAAGTGCGTCGAATGGATGGACCAGAAGCGACAGCAGCGCCAGCCCATCGGCAGCAGCACGCTCCAGCTCACGCACGTTCTACGCACGCGTCCTGATATCCTCTACCTGCGCGCGCGCACCAGCCGGCCGCCCGGTGCCCCCTCGTTGATCATCGCGGCCCTCTCCGCCGCCCATGTGCCCATCTTTATTCGCAAGGCGGATCCCGCCAGCCCGGCGGCCGTCTACCGTCGGCACAACGAGACAATGGTTGCGGGCGACTGGTTCTTCGTGATGCCGATCGCCTGGGCTCGTTACATCTTTGCACGCGCGTACGGGGTGGTAGACCGCCTTTGCATGCGTGGCTCCTTCCAGGTCGCGCGCAGCCAGGGTGCGGAGCTCTTCCTGCTTCGACGGGAGCTATACCACGATCGCCCCTTGCCCGAGTGCTCCTTCCATCGCGAGCGCCCTGACGAGCACTTGCATGCTGAGGTTGGTCAAGGGCTTGGCGGTGGCAGTGGGATGCATGCGGAGATGGAGAAGGGGATGGAGAAGGGGATGGCTGCAGAGCCGCCGCTCGGTACACCCCATGACCTCGCGACGCATGGCAACGCGATCGTCGTGCCTGGCTGCGTCGCCTCCTTCCCCGCGATCGTGGTGCGCGCGAGCGGGGAAGTAGACTGCTCACGCGTTCGACTCGACGATTGCTACCGGCTCGCAACCCGCCTCGTGCAGGGCGAGGCTGCCGCCGCTCCACGAGCTGAGGCTGCCGCCGCTGCCGCCGCAGCGGCACCCGCACCAGCCTCTTCACAGTTCTCTTCACGTCGCCTTGCCGTCGCTGGGGAATCATCATCATCATCTTCTGCTCCCGTTGCTCCTGCTGCGGCTGCTGCGGCTGCTGCGGCTGTGTCATCTGTCTGGCCGACAGTTCGGATCGGCCCTCCGTGGCCAGCCCCTCCTTTCACACTCGCATGCCCGCGATTGACATCTTCGGCCCAGTGCGAGCAACTAGCGAGCGACAGTGCGGAGGGAGGCAGGGCGGGGTGCTCCGAGCCGGAGGCTGAATCTGCCGAGGTGCTCACGTCGCTGCTCTTGGGCTGCGAGCGCAGCGCACACGAGCCGAATAGTACGTCGCCGTGCCTCTACATTGACATTGGCTGTAATCTCGGCTACTTTGCTGCACAGGTGCTGCTTTGCGTCAGATGCAAAGATGCGAGATGGCTCGAGATTGCGTCTGAGAGCCTGATGACCTCGTGATTGGGTTCGATTGCATACTGATGGCCTCGTCCACGTGCGCCGCACAGGCCGCGGCGCTCGGCGCAAACGTCCGCTGCTATGAGCCCACGCCCTTCTTCGTGGATGCCATCCAAGCGACCGCTTCTCTCAACGGTCCGAGCTTTGGCGCACGGCTCAAGGTGACCCACGCTAGACCCACGCTAGACCCATGCTGCTGTCGTGAGGGACGCGCTGATTGCCGTTGAGATGTCATCAGATTCGCTCCTCATTCGCTCCTTTCCTTTCGGATGAGATGGCAGGTGACCCACGCTGCTGTCGTGAGGGACGTCCACGCGGTGGAGGGAGGCACCCTTGCATTTAAAGGCGGGCCATACGGCGTGTACAAGCCGTGCTCGATAGGCACAGCGGACGATCGTGCCGCAGGCTCGTGGCGAGCGCCGACGCTAGGGTTGGGCAGGTGTGAGATCCGCCTCTCGCCTCTGAGATGGTCTCTTGAGATAGCCTCTTTAGATGGACTCTGAGTGCCTCTGAGATGGCCTCTGAGTGCCTTTATGTACCTCTGTGTGCCTCTGACAGCCCGTGGTGGGCGCCGACGCCTTGGGAGTTGGGCAGGCTTCTAGATCTAAATGCCTCCCTAATTGCCTCCCTAATTGCCTCCCTAATTGCCACCCTAATTGCCACCCTAATTGCCTCCCTAATTTCCTTGGGGGGTTGGGCAGGCTTCTGGATGGTCAACACGTGACGCTGCTTAAGATCGACATAGACTCTCACGACGGCGCTCTCCTTGCCGAGGCCCTCCAGATGATTCGTCAATCTCGCGTCGAGCTCGATGCGATCATGGTCGAGCTCGGTGATGGTCGGACGCGTATCGCTGCATGCAACCGTCCTGAGAACGCGCGCAAGCATCTGTGTGGCACGCGCTCGAATCGACCGGTGGCGCATGCATCTGAAGGCTCTTGATTGCATCGGATGGCGCCTAATTGCCAACCTAATTGCCACCCTAATTGCCCCCCTAATTGCCTCCCTAATTGCCACCCTGATCAAGGTGCGTCTCGCGCTCCAATCGACTGGTGGCCAATCCCCGCGCCGGCTCCGTCGACGACATCTACGCGCTGCAGCACGAACTGGGGTACTCCCGACTGCTTTCGATGGCTCTTGATTGCAATTGATGATGTTGGCACCTGATAGCGTCTGCATCACAAGCTGGGGTACTCCCGACCGCTTTTGAGGGCTCTTGATGGCTCTTGATTACAGTCGATGGCACCTGATGGCACCTGATGGTGTCATCTGATGCCCCTTATCAGGTACTCCGTCTACCGGCTCAACATGCATGTGAACCGTGAGCTCTACGACTGGCGAGGCGTGAACGTCAACGGCCGCATGAGTCCGCAGCACCCGGCGTTTGAACGCGTGCGCTTCGTTCGCGCCATCCGACAGCTCGAACGGCTGCGTGACCATGTGCCGAAGGCGAACTACTCGGCGCTCCTAGGTGCCTCTAATTGCCTCTAATTCCCTCTGTATCCCCCCATGATAGCCTCTGATGGCCTCTGATGGCCTCTGATTGCCCCTGGTTGCCATCGCTTTCAGGATGGGGGCAGAGCCTTCTCTTCGTGAACGAGTCGCGCTTGGGCCTCTTCGACACCCATCGCGTCAGCCGCCATCACGTCCTCGATCTCGAGTACGCGGGCTTCAGTCCCAGGGGCGGGCTAGCAGCGATCAACCTTGGCAAGCCCCCCTGAGTTCAAGTTCGAATACACGAAGCGACACGGAAGAAGGGTCTCAGGCTCAGTCACTATGTTGAAACACTATAGAGTAAGTACCTGTGAGTGCTGAAACCCTCCCCCAAGGTCAAAATCTCGCGCCCCACTATGTTGAAACACCATGTAGCGGTAAGGAGTTAGAAATTACCTGAGTGTTGAAACTCTCCCCCAACGCCCAAGGTCAAAATCTCGCGCCGGGCGCACCTTTACACGACTGAGAACGGCGCCGCCGCCTCAGTCTGAGTCTCGGCGCCTCGCCTCAGTCTCATACCGCCTCAGTCGCACACTCCGCACACTCCGCACCAGGTCGGGATCCCGCACACACGCTTGCCAAGACTCATGCGATCGGGCCGCGGGTTCGAAGAACTCTCACATACTGGCGCGCGGTCATGCTCCGTTCCAGACACTGCCCACTCTTAGCCCACTCAAGCGCGCCCACACTCACTCGGCACACTCACGCCATCGGCCCACGGCCGCCCTCGTACCGCTGGTAGGCCAGCAGGTACTCGGGGTAGATGTACTCAGAGTGGAAGACGATGAACTCGCGGTAGCGCACCTGTGATGGGGTCGGGTCGGGTGCAAGCAGCGAGTGGTGGTGGCACGGGCGGAGAAACGCCGGCCACCGTGTCGAGCTCGCGGAACGAGATCGGGAACACGCGTCGACCCGTATCGGTGCTCGTGGATTGTGCACCCATCTGATGTGTACGCACGTGATGGCCGAGCGCCACACGGCACACGAGGATGTAGAAGACCTTGCCCGGGTGCCACCCGTGCGCGTACAGCCGCTGGTGCAGCTCCGAGTCCCCATCGTACTGCAGATCCACCCTGGTGTACTGGTCATTCTTGCCCGCGTCCTCGGCCAGGTAGGAGCCTTCGCCGTATGCGGCTTTCGTGCTTGCGAAGCGCTCGTTCAAGCCCGTGGAGAGGATGTTGAAGAGCACGCCGGCGTTCGTGCCGTGCATCAGGAAGGCCTCATTGACATCCACGCGCAGGTCGCCGGGTAGGGTGTCCGCTACGCCGCATGTAAGAGGCGGCGCGCCGCCCGCGGATGCCACTCGCCCCTGCCGGATACGCTTCATGTCGTTCATCACACCCTGCACGCCGCTCATGTACTTTTCCCACAGCGCCGGGTTCTCGAGGCGCCACGCGCACGTGAGCTCCAGCCGGTCGTGCGTGGTGCCCCTCCTCAGTTTCAGCTTCTCTGGGTCGGTCTGCAGCAGCTGCTGGAGTGCGGCCCACGTCCTACGGTCGCGACCAGTGGGATCCAGGAGAATCGCGGCGAAGCCATCCGGCGACGTGGTCGCAATGCGCTTCTCCCAATAATCGGGCATGGCGTGGGCCTTTACGCGCTCGATGTGACGTTCATCACGCCCCTCGGCGACACTTCCACCGCCGCCGCCGCCCGAGCCGCCGCCATCCGCGTCGAAGCCGCCCGCGATATCCCGCGGCGGCGCGTGTGGACGCGGGTGGCACTTCTTTGCCTTCCCATAGCTACTGTCGAGGCGGCTCGAGTCAGGACTGTCTTCGAAGTTAGTCCAGATAAAACTGAACACGCGACTCGAAGCCATACCGCTGGCAAGCTGCTGCATCAGAAGGTCCGGCCGTGCCATGTCGCTGCCCGTGATGATGGCGAGCCAGCCGGCCTCCTGCGGATAGCGTCGGTAGAATGTCGTGCGCTGCTTTCTGCTGGACTCCTTGTACAGAATGACGCAACGATGTTTCAGCTGCCAGTCCTTGCTGTTGATGACCCTTGGCACATCTCGCATGAACGTGGAGCAGAGCTGCCGCATGACGGCGAGCGATTCAACTTCGCAGTTGTGCAGCAGGCACAAGCGCACAGCAGGGCTCTGCACGAAGATGTCACCAAAGGTCAGGGGGAGCACCACCTCGGCCGCCTCTGCCGCTGACGCTGCCTCCGCCGAAGGCTCCACAGCCACTGGCGTGGTCGGTGATGCTGCCGACTCAGCTCCCAAGACTGGTGGGCTCCCGTAGGGCCGGTGATATGAGCGGTCACTCGGTGGCACAACCATGCGGCGCGAATCGAAGCTCAATGGCGATTGGCTTTGCTGCTGCGGGAAAGCTCCCGGACGAGCGGCGAGAGCCGCGAGGCGCACTCGGGTGAGCATTGTGTGTTCGCGGCATGTGAGTGGGCGCGAAGGATTCGCCGGGGCTCTGGCGAGCATACGGAGAGGTGTGGACAACATACGGTCAAGAAGCGGTTTCCTTCGCGGTTCGTCGGGCTGCCATGAGAGCTCCCCCACCTCTGCATTGAGCGCCGCGTTTGCCAGCCCTCGCCAAATCAGGGCGATTCGCTGGTGTCTTCGTACGTGGCGGATGAGCGCAGAGGGGCACCGACAGATGAGTGGGGGGGGCGCCGACCAACTGACTCGCAGGATCTCATTGCTCTGATCCCGAAATGTGCCGAGCTCCTCGAGACGTGCAGGACGTCGTATCGAATACTCGTAGCTCGACCACAAATGCGCATATAACTTCAGCCACTTCAGCCTATTAGCGAGTGCCCTCTTCTTCAGCCACTTCAGCCTATTAGCGAGTGCCCTCTTCGTCGCCTCGGCCCGCTTCAGCCAATTAGCGAGTGCCCTCTTCATCGCCTTCCCCTTCTCGGCCGCCGCCCGCTCGGCCGCCGCCTCTTCCTCGGCCGCCTTCGCATGGAGTCGCACCTGTTGCTCTCGCTGTTGCTCTCGCAAGTGTTGGCCTCGCATGTGGGGCATCGAGATCAGTTCCATGATATTGGCGAGGCGAGGACCAGAGGTGACACTGAGTTGACCGCGTTGTCTTCTTGGAGAACGTACTCGTACGTGCACTTGACTGGCACGCTTGCAGGCCGTAAAAGTGGTCGCATTTGGTATAAAAATAAGGTTCGAGATTCGTCAAAACTCTAACAACAAAAGGAAAGTAGGTCAGACGACCGCCTAATATGGGTTGGGGTTTCACAACTTATTCCAAACTCCGCGGGATTTCGATGCGGGGATACAATGTAGTTGTGTACGCGAGGTCTGCTTCGGACATTCTTACTAGTAGGATCACTTGTGAACCGCCATCCGACAGCTCGAACGGTTGCGCGACCGTGTGGGATGTGCCGAAGGCAAACTACTCGGCGCTCCTACGTGCCTCTAATTGCCTCTAATTTTACTAATTTTACTAATTCCCTCTGTATCCCCCCTGATAGCCTCTGATAGCCTCTGATAGCCTCTGATTGCCCCTGGTTGCCATCGCCTTCAGGATGGGGCAGGGAGCCTTCTCTTCGTGAACGAGTCGCGCTTGGGACTCTTCGACACCCATCGCGTCAGCCGCCATCACGTCCTCGATCTCGAGTACAGTACGCCGGGCTTCATCTAAAGGGTCCCGTCACGGCAATCCAAAGAGAAACGAGCGTGTTGAATCTCAATCGCGAAAGTGCTTGATTGCAACGAACCGAGATCATTAGGATGATTAATAGTTTGGTATGAAAGCGCTTACAATGTCATTGAGGCAATGAGGTTCAGTTATTGACGACGCAAAAGGGGCGTTCCGTATCTTTCTGGAGACACGGGGCATCTCACGGGGCGAGGTCCGCGCAATCTTCAGAGTGATTTGTCTCAACCCAGGGCCCAGCCTCAAAATGACGCAAGCCGGTGCCATAGACTCTGGCCACACGGCCTGGATGCTAATTAGCATGGCACTGGTGCAGCTCATGCTGCCCGGCCTTGCATTTTTCTATGCTGGACTCCTCAGACACAAGTAAGAGACCCTGATATTTGCAAGGACGCCCTGTCGGCCTGAGACGCTCATGCTGCTGATGATGCTGATACTGCTGATGCTGGATCGTTTCTCGCGCGTCCTTTGTGCCCGCAGCTCGGTCATTGCAATCCTGATGCAAAACTTTGTTGCGATGGGCCTGATCTTCGTCCTCTGGTTCCTCTTCGTCTTCTCCCTCTGCTTTGGCCACACCTACTTTATCTGGGGCTCGATCACCACTTTCGGCGCCTTCAACAACGTGGACGACAGCCCGCTCTATCGCAACTACGTCGACCCCTCGCGCGTCGCGGGCACTGTCGTCTCCGATATTCCGGGCCTCGTCTTCGCGGGCTACCAGGGCATGTTCGCCTGCATCACGCCAGCGCTCATGACCGGCGCCTTCGCGGATCGTCTCCGCTTTGGCCCATACCTCATCTTCATCAGCCTCTGGATCATACTCGTCTACGCGCCGTTCTGTCACTGGATATGGGGCGGCGGTTGGATGGCCGCTTGGGGCGTCCGGGACTTTGCCGGTGGCATTGTGGTGCACACCACCGCCGGCTTCTCCGCCCTTGCGGCGGTCCACGTGCTGGGCTCGCGCGAAAAGATCGAAGGCGCCAAAGTCGACTCGCAGCCGCACAATATCCCCTTCGTCGCGCTCGGCACGGCGCTCCTTTGGTTCGGCTGGTTCGGCTTCAACGGCGGCTCGGCCCTCGCGTCGACAGGCAGCGCCGCCATTGCCGCGGTCAACTCGGAGATCACCGCCTCGACTGCTCTCACCGTTTGGGTCGCGATCGAGTGGCTGCGTAACGGCAAGCCCTCGCTCGTCGGCCTGTGCATTGGCGCGGTCGCCGGCCTCGCCACGATCACGCCGTGTGCGGGCTTTGTGCGCCCGTGGGCAGCCTTTGTCATCGGCATCCTTGCCTCCGTCTTCTGTTACGGCTGTTGCATGCTCAAGAACCACGCAGGCTGGGACGACGCGCTCGACGTCTGGGGTGTGCATGGGATGGGCGGCGCGCTGGGTTCGGTGCTTACCGGCGTATTCGCCGACTCCACAATCAGCGGCAGCCCTGCGCGGAGTGGTCTGCTCTTCGGCAAACAGCTTGCCGCAACGTCACTCGCAGCATTGTACAGCTACGTTGTCTCGATCGTCCTTCTCCGCCTGATTGGCTTGTTCCTGCGGCTCAAGCCCACCAAGGAAGAGATGGCTAACATCGACAAATCGTTCCATAACGAGCTTGCCTACACCGTGACCCCGGGCAACTCCTTTTACCAGGGTAACAACTTCTCCGGCACTAACACCGGGCAACTCTTTCACCTGGGCAACAACTTCTCCGGCGCCGTAATCCCGGGCAACTCCTTTTCCCAGGGCACCAACTTCTCCGCCGACTCCGACATGAGCTGGGTGGCAGACCCGGGCAAGAGATCTCCCGAGCCCACGACGATTGATTGGGTTGCAGACCCGGGCAAGAGATCTCCCGAGCCCACGACGCAGCCAAGTAAGGAGAAGGACAAGTCCGCCCGGCACGTACAGATCGAAATCCACTCGGCGTCGTGAGACGTGACGAGCAAAGTGACAAGCACCCGGCAGGAGTGGTGGCAAGGACGGAAGACTGTCGTGTATCTCTCTCCGCGACAAAGACCGTTGAGTACTTGGGTAACCAGTGGCCGCGGGCGGGGTCGCGGGGACTGCTAAATCGGCTACACATTCGCGACCGTACGGTACATGTAAGATGTATGCGCATGGGTTGACGCTGTGTGACAGAGGCGGTCCGATATCCACCTCGCGCGTGCATGCGACGCGCTGGTTGGTGTCCATTGTCCGCGTTCATCGTGGGGGTCCCGGATATCGACCTCGCACTGTGAGGGAGTGGAAGACCCCATCAATGCACAATGGCCCATGACAATGGCCACGCATTGAATTAGAACTTTAGACGCGCCACGCAACATATGATCAGATTGCGCATACTCCTCGTACTTCGCATCGAAGTCAGCGCGCTTCGGTAGCTTTTCAATTTTCAAGGAGCTCTTCGACTCGCGCAGCAGCCGCGCAGCATGCAGCGGGCCCCGGGCGTCTTGGCCCTGCACTGACATGATACGCTCACCGACAAACAGCTTGCCGACGGCCGGGCCAGTGGCGCCGAGCCGGCTGATGATGGCCGGCCGCTTCCGGCGCGCCGCCCTCCTGCGGATCGCGTCGGTAGAATGTCACGCCCAGCTTACTGTCCTTGGACTCCTTGTACAGGATGACCTCCTGGGCCTGCGGGCGGCGGCCCCAAGCGGCGGCCGCGCGCTCCGTCGACGCAAGCCAAGCCTCGAAGTACCTCCTTAGGAAATGAGGCAATTAGAGCAGCAAATTGTTGCCGTCCACCCACGTTGCAAGCCGAGATCCCGCGGCGGCGTGCTGAGATGTCGCTGCTGTAGCAGCTGCTCCTGCTGAAGCTGCTCCTGCTCCTGCTCGTGCATCGAGAGGGAGAGGGCGAGCGCGAGCTGCAGCTCGGGATCATAGTCCGTGGCCGCGGGCGCGCCGCCGGGCTTGCCTGACAAGTAGACCACCTCTGGGTCAGCGGTCTCGGCCACGCTCCTGTTCACAGCCTGTTCACAGCTGCCCCTGCGTGCGTGCGATAGCAGCTGCGTCGGCGACTTCGATATCCGCGGCGCCCTGGGCGGTGGCGAGCCGGCGCTCGCTGCGGCGCTCCAGTGCGGTGGCGGTACGGCGCTCGGTACGGCGCTCCTCGACCCTCGCGCGAGGCGTGCCTGTGGCAGCGGCGGCGCCAACGGCGACGCGAAGCCGCCGAGGCGGAGCCGGCGCTCATTTTCATCGGTGACGCTCGATGGCATCAGGAGTTGGCCGGGGGCAAAGAACTCGTGTAGGTCGTGAAGGTAGTCGACGAACTTGAGCTTGCCCCAGAGCGCGATGCCAGCGAGGGTGAAGCTCACGCGCAGCCCAAGCGTTGGATGGACCATGTAAAAGGCTTTGAGCTCCTTGTGAACCTGCATCGGGAGGGCCGAGAGCAGCGTGCGCAGAAAGTGGAGCGTGGGGCCGCACTCGTCCGGCAGGCCCGCCGCCAGGAAGATGAGGACAAACGGGCGGCCGACGAGCTCGTTGGCCTCGCGCAGCAGCAAGAGGGCCACGGACTCCGAACGCGGCGTCTTGAAGGTTTCGTCACCTTCGGCTGCCTCGAGCTCAGAGCCGCACGCCGCGTGGATACGGCTCGCGACGAGGATGAGGCTCGGCCGGCCCTGCAGGTCGGTGCCGCCGCGGTACACGAGCTCCTCACGCTCAACGTGCGTGAGCTCGCTGCGTTGGGCGCGCTTGATCATCTTCGCGTACTGCTCGCGCGCCTCGAGCTCCTCCTCGTCCTCCTCCTCGTCCTCGTCCTCCTCGTCGGGCACGCTCCTCGCGCCGTAGTGAGCACTGCCGCCTCCTCCTCCGCCTCCGCGTCCGCCGCCGCCGTCGCTTCCGGTGCTGCCATTGGCGCGCACGCGCCCATTCTGATCGGCGGGAGGGACGAGGGCACCGATGCTGCGTCCGTTCACACCGATGCTGCGTCCGTTCACACCGATGCTGCGTCCGTTCATGGCCGCGCGTTCATGCGCCGCGCGCTCCGCCCGTCGAGCTGCCTCGAGCGCTTCGTCAGCCTCCGTTGGCGCTCGCTCATCCCTAATATGGCGCTCATCCCGCGTCTCGAAGGCCTCCTGGATCACCTCCATCCACTCCTCCCACCAGGGGCGTTCGTCGTGGGAGCCGTTGGGCAACCTGACGCCACCCGCGACGATGGGCACACTGTGCACACTGCGCACACTGCTGCCGCTGCCCGCGACCACGCCGCCGCTGCCTCCCACCCCTCCGCCGCCGCCGGACCTGCCACCCCCTCTGGCGACCCGCTCAGCCCACTCACCAGCGTCGGACGCGTCCGCGGAGCGCTTCTTGTACCGTTCGTCGGGGCCTGGGAGTACGGACTTGAATTCGCCGAGCCCGTCGGGCCCCTTGCCGCCTAGCAGGTCTGCCCAACTCTGGTCTCCTCCTCCTCCGACGCCGCCGCCGCCACCGCTCAGTGGCGCACGCTCCGCCAGGACCCATTCATAGGCGCCCCCGCTCCCTGCCGCCGCCCCCAAACGGCCTCCCTCGCTACCCTCCAGAGCCGCGCCCGCCGCCACCGAACCAATGGGCGCCGGCGCCGTCGCCGCGCTCGCTGCCCTCGCGGCCGTCTTTCGCCATCGAGGCAGAGGCTGGCGACATATCGCTCGGCCCCCGCGAGGGCGTGAAGGCGCGCATCGGCGAGCCGAGTCCCGCGCCCGGGCCAGTCGAGATTCGAATCTGGCGCTCCACGGCCAGGATCTCGCCGTCAGCGTCGCCGAGCATACGCCCTGAGAGACAGTCTCGTGAGCGCCCTAGCTCGGCGGGCGTGCGGGGGAAGTAGAGCGGTAGGCAGCGACTGTACGACTCGAGCTCGTCCTGCTGCGGCATGAGCAGCAGCAGCACGTCGATCGCGCCCGGATGCCGCTCGAAGAACCGTCGGATTGTGCGCAGTGCCACGTGGCAGCCCTCCTCGCGTGGATAGTGCTTCTTCTCCACGTCGTGCAGCGGCAGCAGTGCCACGGTGCGCAACCCTTTGTCTCGGCACAGCTGGAGCGTCGTGCGGTACGCCCAGTGCAGCGCCGATTCGGCCGCCTCGGCGTATTGCTCCCGATAGCGCGGGCCTATGGCATGCACCACCCGACGCGCAGTGAGCCCGTGGCCGGCCGTGTCGCACGCCTCGCCCGTGCGGACCGTTTCGATTGCAAGCACTTCGCGCTCGAGGCCTGTGCCGCCGTGGCTAAAGATGTCGCCCACTACACCCGTCCGATCCGTAAGCGCCTCGTTGTTTCCAACCACCAAAGCGTCCACGGCCAGCGTCCACGGCTCCGATGCACGAACAAGCACGATGCGACGATTGATGCTCTCTTCGATGGCAAATGGAGGTGGCGACGCGCCCTCCGCGTCGGACGATGGCACGTCGGCATGTCGCTCCGTCAGGCCCGCGAGGCTCGCGTGCCACGAGACGAAGGCCTGCGTCGTCATGGACACGCGAAACCCAACGCGTCTCTGTGACGAATCCACGTGGCTGGACGAGACTTCGTGAAACTGTTACTGCTCGTCGTGCGCACGTTTGCTGCGAGAAAATTAAAAGGTCGTAGGATTCCACTGGGTATCCGTCGTGGGCCGCCTGGCGCCATGTAAGGTGTGTGTATTCTGAGCGGGCAGTAACAGTGCCGTAGCCCCGGTTGTCGCGTACGTCGTATTAACGTTCACACGGTTCACACACATAACCCGGATTTCCTATGCACCCCCAGCGACGGGCCGACCGACGGCCGACCTTGAACTCAACTCGCCGCGCCGACTTGGTGACCTCAATGCCTGCGGCCGCCACTTTGATCGCGCTGCCACACCTCGGCAGAGTCTCGCGCACGAGCCCCGACGAGGCACCTGTGCCCTACATCGAGCAGCCAGCAGAGACGGCCACCGCACTCGCCGGTCAGTTCTCGCTGCGCAATGCGTGCGTCACCTTTTACAACACATCCTCCACTACACGGCGTGCACACTTCGTCTCGTTAGAAGGTGTGAGCGCCTTCGTACACGGATTTAACGAGTTCCAGCAGGGCTTTCGCCGGCTTGCCATCATTCGGCCCGTATCTGGCGCGCAAGAGCGCGAGACGCTCCGCGATCGCTGCCCGCATCGGCAACTCGGCCTTGCAATGTCGTTCTCAACGGACAACATGGGCCACCAGCTTCGCCACGCGCCGGCGGACTACGCCGTCCTGCGCAAACATCTCTCCGCGGACGCCGACCTGATCCCAGTGGCTAGCCACTGGGCCGGGCTTCGGTGGGACCACGCACCCACATTTCGCTCGTTTGCGTGGGAGTTTACCGTGCGGTCGTTGAGTGCTGCCACTCCCGAGCAGCTCACAACCAACCTGCGTCGGCTCCTCACGCCACCGTACTGTGCGTGCTACGATCGAATCGAAGGATCCGTGAGCGAGCACAACCCATACGCCATGCACGAGGAGGCACGGCGCACTCAGCGGAATTGGCGCGACGCGGCGCTCGCCAACGCCGCCCTTTTGCTAACGGCAGAGCAAGCAGCTACCGCCGCCGTTGCCGACCGGCAGCTGTTGTACATCGCTCGCGCAGTGGGAACGCGCGTCGTAAGCAACGGGGCTGAATTGGTGCGCGAGCTTCGCGCTCACCACCCTCGCGTGCGCCACGTCGTGCTCGAGCGGCTTCCCGTTGCGCAACAGATGATGACCGTGGCCTCGTCCGCGGGCCTCATTGGCGCCCACGGCTCGGGTCTCGTGTGGACAACCTTCCTGCCTGCGGGGTCGCGCCCGACTGCCGTGATCGAGATGCTACCGCGCACGAACTCCATTTACTGGTCGTACGCGCTCATCTTCCCCGACCTGTGCGCGCCGCTTGGCGTGCGCCACTGGACCGTGCGGGCCGAGCTGACGCCGACGCCCACGTGCAAGCCCAAGGGTTCGCGCAAAGGAGACACCGGTTCGCCGCTGCGCTGCAACCTGACCGTGCAGGCGCCTGAGCTTCTGCGAGCCGTCCGTCACGCCGAGGAGTGGATCGCGACCGCCGCCGCTCCAAAGGGGCCGGATTTGTACGATTCGTGGCGGCTACTCTCTTTAAGCTACGTGCACATTGCGCCGTGGGGCGTGCCGCTCGCGGCACTGCCAGAGTCAAAAGCAGCACCCGAGTGGCTCGCGGCCACCCAGCGGCCACTCACCACAAGTAAGCAGGCGCACGCCGAGTCGATCCGGTACGCACAGGCGTGGAGCGATCGGACAGGTGCGGGTCGCGAGGAAGACCCTTTGGATGCTGTTGGCTGAGCAGCGGTGAAGCCTGCGAACCTGATGAGTGCATCGAGACGTAGATCGTAGTTAGCCCAGGACGTTCGGAAGTCGTTTCTCGTGATATACTAAATTCAATCCATGTATCGATCGCGTAGACAATCCGGTCGTGGTACGTGGAATCCGTTAATTCCGTACGGTACCACGGATTCCACCGCTCGCCCCCCGCCGCCCCGGACCCCGCGCGGTCCTACAATAGCGGCCAGAGCTAGAAAACACAAGGAAAACTGTGTCTTTAAGGCTCTTCAGTTGAATTCGAGGCGCTGCGCGCGCAAAAAAATCGAAATTTACAGTGACCGCTTTGCAGAGCGATTTGGGGGGCGCGGGGGGGGGGGCGCGGTCGGCCGTTTGAGGCCGTTTTCTGATTTCTTCCGTCTGATTGCGCGGAACATGACCTTCATCCCCGCGTTAACGCCCGATCCCGGGACCCCGTCCTAGCGTGCGGCGTCCCGGCCCGATATCACAGTTTACTGAACACACTCGCGCGGAACCGTCCGACCGGCATGTCGATCCCGCATCCGTCCCCCCCGTCTCCAACGGATTCGCATGCAGCTGTGCAGGACGACCGCGCCTGCGCGACGCGCTGCCACGCTTGAGATCAGATGACCTGGTGGCTTGTGCCACGCATCTCGTTCGTTCACTACTTCGTGATCTCGCCGCGCCACGCATCGCACAAGTGGCTGCACACATGCTGCTCAGACGTGCTGCTCTGCGCTGCGTGCCGGCGTGGACGGCGGCACAGGCACACCCTGGGCCGGCGTGCCACTCGCTGGCGTCGCCCACAACGGCGCGCCCACCGCAGCACCCGGCGCCGCGCTTCGCGGCGTTGGCGGCTGAAAGGAGGATTGCACGGCCATGGCCGCGACGACACACGCTTGCGGCAACGGCCTGTCAGGCGGCTGTTGCCGCCACGGCGGCAGCACATTCGGTGCCGACGGCGGTGTCGGCGTCGGATGCGCCGGGGCGACAGAACGGGTGGACGGGTCGGGCATCAGAACTGGCACATCGCTTACCACGCCAGTGCCAGAGGCTGCCGCTGTATGCTGTGCCAGTGGTAGCCTGGCTGCGGCAGTGGACTTGGTCTGATACTGGTCGTCCCAGAAGGGCACCGCCGCTGGCGGCACGTACGGCTTCCGACGGAGCTCGCGCGCGACACACGCGCTGAAGGTGAGAGACAGGAGCATTGTGACGAAGAGGGTCAGCTGGCTGAGGAGGCTGAGGGTGGCGCCAAACGCGACTGAGTCACACACGCCATCGGCGACGGCTCTGCAGTAGGTGGGCTGCAGGTACGTGCACGACTGCAGGGGAAGCACCTGCGCCTCGTAAAGCGGCTGCACATCCTTCAGGAGTGCTTGCAGCTGCCGTGCGTCGTCCGTCGGACACATCTTGAGGTCCCCACTGATGATCTTCTCGAGCTGCTTGAAAGACTCATCGGCGTCTGTGAGCTGGGCTTGTAAGTCGTCGACAAAGCTTGAGTCGCGACAAAGCGAGTAGAAGTCGACCAGCTCGCGCGCCGGCGAGCCCATTTTGAGCCCATCCCAGATGTGGCCGAGTTTGGCGTCCGGCTCTTCACATAGGTCGGCGCTGCTGAGCGCGACGAATGCGTACACGGCCGTGGTGGCGAGGAGGATGAGGGTGGCGGCGAGGAAGATGAGGCTCGAGGCGCAGTCAAGGAAGCGTGTGCATGCGCCCGTGCAGCCGCATCGGCCGCACGCCTTGAGCACGAGCAGCCGGAAGAGCTCAAGCAGTACGCCGATCAGAGCGAGCCCTGTGGGGATCATGAGAGCGGCGCGCAGGATGGCGCTCACGTCGTATTGGTTCTGCTTGCCGCGCACGTCAAAGTCGTCGAGCTGGGCGAGCAGCGGCGTCGTGAACTTTTGAACCGACGCGAGGGATTGCTGCGCGTCGGTGATGTACTGCCTGGCATCAAGCAGCGTCTGCACGGGCATGCGGGGGCATGCACTGGAGTCGGCAATGAGAGCATCGAGATGGGGGAGCGCCTGTGAAGCTGCCGTGTCGAGATGCTGAGCGGCTGTGTTGGTGCTGGTAAACTTGTTCAGGGAGTCGTCGTAAGCATCGAGGATCGTTTCGACACCATTGTCGACCTCGGAGACGCCGAGCTCGAGCATCATTGCGGCAGAGGCGAGGACAAGCATGAGTGACACCACGTACGCCGTCGCCGGAAGGCAAGTGCGCTGCTGGCCGGGTTTGGGGTGGCGGCAGCCGCAGGAGCGGCACAAGCACATGCAGCAAAAGACGTAGGCGACATAAAGGATTAACATGGCCGTCGGCAACACCAGAGCGGTGGCCCACGTGGATGTCCAGTAGTCCATTGCGGATGCCGTCACATCATAGACCGCAATGTGACAATCTAGACCGCAATGTGACGGCCAAGAAATGCGCGGCACGGAGTCCTCGAGCAAGAACTCCAAGTTCAGCAATCGCGCTTGCGCTTTCGAGTAATCGCAAGTGGCATTGGATCCCATGCCGCGCTGCCTGGTGTACGACGTGTGTGTCGAGCACCAAGCGGTGTGTCGAGGAACAAGTTTTGTTGCTCACCGCGGACATGTACTTTAGAGAAGTTGGTCATTTTCTCGGGCGAATTCACATGCGACTCGGCATTGCCGACACTGATTTAGCTGCGCGACGCCGACTCTAACAAGATCATCCCTTGGCCTTCAGCTTCGCCTGCAACTCCTCGATCTTTTTCTGCTGCTCTTTGAGCGCTGCCTCCTGCTTCGCAATCGTGTCCTGCAGCAGCGCCGAGTCGCTTTTGAGCGCACCGCCGCCTCCGCTGCTTTTGAGCGCACCACCGCCTCCGCTGCTGCTGCTGCTGCCGGCGCCCTTTTGCATCTTGTGCCATCCATTGCAAAATTGATCCAGGTCAATCTCGCGATCACTATTGGTGTTAACTTCGGCGACGAGCTTCTCGATCTGGTTCTCCTCCACTACCTTGTTTTCCGTCAGGTACGCCTTCATCGAGTCCAGCGGGATGCGTGCAGCTCCCTTGGACACCACCTTGAACATGGCCTCGGCGTCTCCCCGCAATCTGCGCCTCTCTTCAGCGGCTATGCGCGCAGGGGCAAGCACCTCGTTGGCCTTGACCACATTGATTGCCTTCTTGTAGGTGGGCTCCATGCCATCCCACTCCTGCCCCGTGTACTTCTTGTACCACGCGAACTTGGCATCCTGGAAGAGCCCGCCCCGAAACTTGCCGCCCACTTGGAAGGCTTCATCAGTCTCGTCTGGCGGCTCGAGCCTTTTGACGCGCCACTGCATGAGGGAGCGGTCGTGGCCGCCCGCGGAGATCAGCTTGAGCTCCTCGAGGCCCTTCTCGTTCTTGTACTTGAGCCAGCGCACGTTGGTCACAAAGGACGAGTGGCCTAGATGGTAGTGGCACGGCTGCTTGTTGACGACCGCAGGGTAATTGAGGACCATCACGCCCGAATGGTTGTCGGCGACCGCGACGAGCTGGCGCTGGTTGCTGCCGTCGCGCTCGAGCGTGGGCGAGCGCGCGACCATGTTGATGTCCGGGTTGATGTAGTCGGGCGGCCAGATGCCCATCACGTCGAAGCCAAAGCACGAGGTCCACGAATCCCACTGCTGATCGCGCTGACCGTCGAGAATCTGGCGTCCGTAGAGCTCCCTCTTGCGACCGCGCAGCGGTGAGGGCTGCCCAATCGTCCATTCCGGCTCGGGGTCGCCGCGATCGCAATTCCAATAGAGCAGCTCGTACGCGTTGCACTGCGACTGCAGCATCTTCGAGTCTGCAGACCAATCTATGTGCAGCACTGTGGCTGAGTGGCCCGTGCAGCGGGCGAGCCGCACGTACGTAGAGGCGGCGCAATCGTACAGGTCGATGGTCTGCTCGCGCGACGCGGCCGCGAGTGTGCGCAGATCGGGTGAGTAGCGCAAGTCTTGAATGGCCGAGGTGCAGTCGCGCAGCGGCCAGATGGCCATCTCGTCGACGCGCGAGAGCACGAGCTTCTCTCCCTCCCAGTCATTATTCTCCTTGAATACGAAGATGCACCCGTCTGTACTGCCCACGGCCAGGTGCTTGCCATCGCCGCGGAACTCGCAGCACGAGGCCGCTCGCCCCTTGAGCGACGCCGGCTTGCCCACCATCGACTTCTGATCCGCTGACCAGATGTAGATCTTGTCGGACTCGCTCGCGGAGGCGAAGATGTGTTCCTTTGTCGGGTGTGCCGCGATGCCGTTCACGTCCGCTGCGTTGCCCTTGACGAGCTGCATCACGTCGGTCGAGTTGTCCGGCTTGAGCTTGAGCTTCCAGATGTCGCACTTGTCCGTGCCCACAATGAGGTCCTCAGAGCCCGGGAAGCAATCGAGCGACTTGACGGCGGGTGGCTGCGACGCGCCGTTGCCCGCAGCGGGCGGCGCCGACTTGCGCTGCCCCAAGTCGCGCGGCAGCTCGATGGTGGCCTTGTACAAGGGCACCACACCATCGAGGTCCTCCCAGACCTTGATTGTACCGCCGCCGCCGCCCGAGAGCAGCGTCGCCTTCGGGTCACCGCCGCCCTCGCGCACATAGCGAATCTTGAGTACCTGCACCGTGTGCACGTGCGCGCGTGTCTTCGGTTCGGTTGGTATGGGGGCATCGACGAGGAGCCGCTTCTTGGCCGAGTACTTCATCGGCTTGGACGGGTCGGGCGTCTTCTCTTGAGGTTCCCACAGGTAGATGTTGCCGTCCGACATGCCCGTGACTACGTTGCCGTTATCAAGGAACGCGCAGCAGAACACGTCCTGCACGATGATGTCCTTATTAGGGTTCGTCTGGTCGATGAAGCTGCCCGCCTCCTTGGTCCAGCTTTGGGGGTAGTCGGGGTCGCTCGGCTGGGCGTCCTCCTTCCAGAAGTTGATAAACTTGTTCCCGAAGGTCACAAAGTCGAAGTGCTTGCCGTCGTCGCCTATCTCGACGGGATTCCACATGACGCCATAGCACTGCGGCGGCACGCCCGATTTCGTATCCGCGCGGTACAAGAGCTTGGCGAACCGCCACTCCCAGACGAAGATGGTGGTGGCGGGGTTGCGGCACGCGGTGATGAGCCTCTGGCCATCCTCAGAGAAACAGATCGCCTGGATACCCATGCACCCCTCGTCGGGCTCACCTGGCTGGGCCTTCTTAGGTGGTTTCATCGGGTCGAGGTTTTGGCGCGCTTTGGAGCGATGAGAGAGGCGCATGAGCTCCTGCATCGAGTGCACGCACCAGATCGAGACGAATGGGTCGACATCCTGCCCCTCCTTGGTCTTCGCGATCGGCCCCTGCCCGGTCGCGCAGTAGTTGCGCGACTCGTCCACTGCGACCGCGAGCACGCCCTTAGTGTGCCCCGTGAAGAAGCGCTGATTCACCTCGTCGAGCTTGCCGTCGGGGGTTTCGGACCAGTTCAAGACGATGCCGACCGCGGCGGTGGCGTAGACCACCTCCTTGGTGGACGTGTAGAAGAGGTTGGATGTCAAGACCGAGGGGATGGGCTCGAGGTATTGCTTGCCCGCGAGCACGCCGTACTCGCAGCAGCCATTGTAGCCGTACACGTGCTCGAGCTCGAGCTCGACATCGGGCGGCTGGCGCGCGCGCACGATTGGGTGCACCTGGCCTTCCTTCTCCCACGTGTCGGTGGCCCAGCGCGAGGGCGGGTACGAGCCCGTCACTGAGTGGCCGGGACCCGCCGACAGCGGCTGGATCTTGGCGTCGAACATCCGGTCGGCCGCTAGCGTCTCCTTTGTGGCCTCCAGGACGAAAGGCGTGCCGCGCGGCAGGCCCTTTGTGCTGCGCGCGTTCATGTAGTGTGTCTTCGTCCACGCGAGCAGCCGGCTCTTGGACGTGAAGAGCGCGCGCGTGAACACCTGGTAAGGGAGCCGCTTCTGCGCGTCCTGCCCAAATTTGCGGAAGAGCGCTCGCCCCTCGGCAGGCGTCATCGTCACGCCGAAGCACTCCAGGCAGCGCCGGAAAGCATCGAGCGGCAGCGTGCCGCGACGCTCGTGGTCAAAGGTCTGGAAGGCGCGGATGAGGACTGTCGTCTTGCGCTCGTGGTAAGGAGTGTGCCGCCCCACCTCGCCGCGCAACTTCTCCTCGAGCTCGACAAGCCGCGACGGCGGCACCTGCTTCTCCTGTACGAGAAGCGCGGACTCGCGCTTCTTGATGAGGGTGAGGTCTGCGATGCCGGGCGCGCGGCGCATGTTGACTGGATTGCCCTCCGCTGTCAGTATTGGCCCGCCGGATACCACCGGCCTCGGCTCTCGCTGCTCATAGTCCATCGGCAGGCCATACTCCCTCGTCGACCACCACGGCGGCTTCTTGTTGGCCGCGCCGCCATTGTCTCGCGCGGCCATCTTGAGCAAGCCCTCTTTAGGCTTGCCACCCTCGCCTCCAGGTACCAAGGCGCTCTCCATTGTGTACGGTTGCCCGCGTTTTGCCTCGCAGAGCGCGGCGCCGAGATGAGCAACATCCAACGAGTTCATCGGAACAATTGGCATATGTCGTCCTCTTTAATGGTTTACTTCGTGGGTGCCCAGCGCCGTCACACTCTCTCGACGCTCGTGTACACCATGATGCGGTTCGTTCTACTACAATGCCCGCAACCCATGAACAGTGTCATAACTACAACCCGGAACGGATCGGTTTCGCGTTTGAGGGCCCTTCATCGCTCTGCTTTTTCGGCGGCAGCGTGTGGGCCGGGTGTGGGCGACATGGTGGCAGCCTCATGCAAGAAGGCTGGCCTTGAGTGGCAAATCGGCGATGGCCCGCAGCAGCACCTCGTGCGTCGCGCGCTGGTTGAACTGAAACGCGAGTGCGGCGGCGGTGTTGCCGTTTGCGTCGAGCGCCCCGATGGTGGCGCCTGCTTCGATGAGCATCTTGACACACGCGGTCGAGCCGCGCGCCGCGGCCCAATGCAGTGGGAAGCGGTCGCCGTCAGCGTCGCGCTTGTTGACGGAAAAGAGTTCCCTGAGCCGCGGGTCCTTTTCAAGCTCCGACGCGCGCTTTCGCCTCTCGATTTCGAACGCGCGCAGGAGACCGGCAAGTTCCTGTGGATTGCCCAGAGCGCAGCGCATCGAGACCGGGCCCTCCGTGCCCGTCATCTTCTTACTGTCTTGGCGAGGCGCTCCGTACTTGATGAGATCGCGGATTGCGGGCCGGTCACAATCGACTGCGAGCTCGCTAGGCGTACGCCCCTCCGCATCGCGCGCAGTCTTGTCCGCGCCGGCCTTGAGCAGCAGGTCGATGCACTCACGATGGCCGCGTGCCGCCGCCCAATGCAGCGGCGTGCGGTCGCCGTCAGCGTCGACCGTGTTCACGTCGTGGCCAAGGTTGAGCAGCTCCCTCACCTGCGACAACTGGTTGGAGGCGACGCACAACGAGAGGCCCTTCAACTCTCCCGTCACTTGCTTCGGGTCCTTGTGCTGCACCACGCTGGTGAGCG
This sequence comes from Chrysochromulina tobinii, assembly GCA_001275005.1. Classification (NCBI taxonomy): domain Eukaryota; phylum Haptophyta; order Prymnesiales; family Chrysochromulinaceae; genus Chrysochromulina; species Chrysochromulina tobinii. The sequence goes on along the minus strand of JWZX01003110.1, from coordinate 2,352 downwards.
TTCTTGAGGTCAAGAGTACTGGGCGCCACGTGGAGTACGCGGTGTACGCGTTCATCATGCCGCCGATCGAACCGGTTTGGGACTTCCTAGCGCTCGTCCCACCCGTAGGCGGCGTCATCGACGACCTGCCGGTGGACGTGGATAGCTGGACTGACTGACCTGTGAATAGCGGGAGGGGGCGCTTGTCGAGGGCAAGCGGCGGCAGCGCGTCGGATCCGGTGGTCCGCTGACCAAGCCGCTGTCTCGCCGGCGAGTGAACTGTCGCCGCCGACTCCTCCGGAAGCGCGTCAAGGTCGCGCTCAGGGATTCCGTATGGAGGGTCGGTCGCTTGCTTCTCCTGGAGCAGGCCGGTCGGCGACTGGACCCTCGTGTTGATCATCATGCTAGCGCCCATGAGCATCATGTGCTTCTGCTCCTCGTACATGCTCCTTGGACGGCTATTCCCGTCGTCACTCTCTTCGCTCTCGTCGCTCTCATAGGACTGGATGAACATGGACGGCATACTTTCTTTGGAGCGTGCGCTCCCCAGGCTCTCTTTGGAGTTCGACCGGCTGATTCCATCCAATGAGATATCCGTATCATCCATGCTGTCTGTGGTCTGAATTCTGGATCGAGTTTCCTTGGGGTCGGTGTTGGGAACCTCTACACTGCTCTGGGCTCCCATGGTTGCACCTTTGGTCGGCGTATGGGCTCGAAGCGGAACGAGCGCTTCTTCGTACGAGATAGGCTACTCCTCCCCTCTCAGGTTCCTTCGTTGTTTCGGCACATTTAAATTACCAATTTAATTCACAAAACTTTGAACGCGTCCTTCTGGATACTTTCCTGGAAGCCACGCCCCTCCTCAACACCTTACATATCCGGATACGTGTAGTAGATTCCGGTGGCCGATCATCTGTGTCGGCTTTGAATCTTAGACGGGCGGACGCCAATGGTCGCGCAATCGAAGTTGGCCGTGCTTCAGTCCGAGTTCTTGGCCCGCACCTCGAAGCACTGGATCACAACCACCGGCACCCCGTGGCCGCCAGTGGCTGCAGCTTCGGCCGGGCGCGCTGCGAGCAGCACAGTGACCCCGGTCGGCACAGTGCTGCCCAATAGGAAGATGCTCAAGATGCTACGCCGCGCCATCACCTTCGCGACAGCACGCGTCACCTTCCCCAGGGTGGTTCGCACATCTGCGAAGGCCGCAGTCACGGGCTCAAGGGGCGTTGCGATCGCGACCAAGAGCATGGGCGCCGCGGCCAAGGCCGTCTCGTCGGTCGCCTCGGTTGGCGCCGTCAAGGGGGCCCAGGTTAGCGTTGCGATCGCGACCAAGAGCGGGGGCATGATTGTCGGGGTGGCCAAGGCCGTCTCGTCGATCACCTCACTTGGCGCCGCTAAGGGGGCGCGGATGAGCGCTGCGATCGCGACCAAGATCGTCTCGTCGGTCGCCTCGCTTGGCGCCACCAAGGGCGTACAGGTTAGCGCCGCGATCGCCACCAAGGGCTTGGGCCATAAGGTCGCGAGCCTCCTTGTCAGGGTGGGACCGCCCGCCTCGCGTCTCGCGCTCGTAGTGGCCGCGTACGCTGCGGAGGAGGCGGCGCGTAAGTGGGTTCCGAAGCTGCTGGTCGCGCGTGCACCCATGGCCGAGCTGCCCGAGCCTGCCGCCCGGTGGCTCTTTGCCATCGGTCCGGTGGTACCGGACGCCTCGTCGCCCCTGCTGACGTCGACAGTGCTCGCGCTGCTCGTGCTCGCGCTCGCGTTTGTGACGATGCTGGGACTCAAGGACCGGCTGCTTGGGCGCTCGAGTGCACTGACGCTGCTGGAGCCGGTGATGCCGCGCGATAGGATCACCGCGGAGCACGCGGCCGTGCGCGATAGGGTCGCCATGGAGCACGACTCACGTGAGCACGCCGCTGTTGAGCCGATGCGTAGACGGATCGGGGGCGCACGAGCCAACGAGGAGCAGCAGGGGGAGCAGGAAGTTTCCGAGAAGAAGGTGCGATCCGTGCATGAAATGACCAAGGACTTCGAGCACAGGGCCAGCCCCACGCTCAAACGTGATACCCCTTCGCCCGAGCCGGCAGCGGCCAAGGCGGCGGCAGCGGCCAAGACGGCGGCCGAGGCTCAGGCTGCAGCGGCGGCCGAGGCCAAGGCGGCGGCCGAGGCCAAGGCGGCGGCCGAGGCCAAGGCGGCGGCCGAGGCTCAGGCTGCAGCGGCCGCCGAGGCTCAGGCTGCGGCCGAGGCCAAGGCGGCGGTCGAGGCCAAGGCGGCGGCTGAGGCTCAGGCTGCAGCGGCCGCCGAGGCTCAGGCTGCAGCGGCCGCCGAGGCTCAGGCTGCGGCCGAGGCCAAGGCGGCGGCCGAGGCCAAGGCGGC